>JAKSZP010009429.1:0-132008 GCA_022478985.1 Massospora cicadina | reverse complement strand
CCCCTCATTACCCACAATTCATTTAGCCTTTTAGGAAGTATTTCAATGTGAGGTCATCTCCAATTGACCTCACGTTGGAATTCTATTCCAACTCTGAGTCTACTTCCAATGAAGGCCGCTATTCGCTGGACTTGTTTTATTTAATTGTGTTTATTTAAAGCAGGATTGGGGGTGCAGATGGCGATGCCATAGGAGGAGAGGAAGGGTAGGGACATGCCAGGATTCTTTTGGAGTGGTCTTGCCCTGGTGAGAGAGGAAGGAGCCAGAGTGGCCTGAGGCGACAGAGGCCAGTTGGCCGCACCTCAGCCCAGTGACTTCAAGGTGACAGAGGCCGTAGGGATGCACCTCGGCCTGGAGGCCCAAGGTGACAGAGGCTGGTGCACGGCACCTTGGCCCAATATGCCCAGAAAGGCCATCCATTTAACCAGGACCATTTGGAGTTGGTACGGCCACATATGGGGGTGATGGTTTAGGGCTGGTGGCGGGCTGGGCCTTGGGAGCCCCGTCCGTTACAACATGGGGCTTTTAAAACATAGTGACCCACATTTCACAACCCCCTTCAGATTCATCATTGGAGGGGTTATCAATGCACGTTAAGGAGCCCATAGGGTGTGAGGTAGGTTCAGGGCTTCCCTAATGGCAGGATAGGTCCTGGAGCTGCTCCTCCACCTAATTAGATTTTGGGGGAGGCGTTGTAATTTTCACGTCTCAATTTTCGACCTTCAAAGTAGGGGGTTTGTGCTGCCTCATGGCTACAGGTTTTAGACTAAAGTTGGCTTGATGAGAGGTCAAGGGAGATAGCGTCATGGAGGTGGATGCTTTAACTACATCAGCTTTGGGTCAATCATCATCTGTGTGCTTTTGGGAAATAGGCGGTTTAGCTTATGTGACCTGGCCATTTAACCCATTGTTGGTGTAGGAGAATGGCACCTGAGAGAACTTTAGGCTTATGAGTAGCTTTGGAACCACTTGGAGAGGCTCACTGTCTGAAAAAAATAATCTTGATGTCAAGGTGGGGTCAGGGAGAGTTGTCCTATTGACGATGGTGCACTCTGAATTACTAGCTTGAGAACCTCAGGTTGTCTGGCTGAAGAAGATCAGGTTTGAGCTGCACCGCAGGTGCTGGGCTCAGAGTAGTAACTAGCATAGGAGGGCCCATAGGGATCATCATAGCCTTCTTTGGCAGGGCTATGGTTGAGTAATCTGAAGTAGATTCAACATTATAAATATCTGCAACCTCCAACAGAGCCTCCAGATATCACAGATAGTCCAGAGGTGCGTTTTATGGAGATAAAATGCTAAGATATAGGAGGGTGAGAAGCTAAACCAGTTAGATATGGCCGCAAGAGCATCATCAAGAAGTATCATTTTTGTAAGTAATAGTGGCTGAGCTTCCCTATAGAACCGTTCAACAAAAGAAGAGATTGATTCTTCCTTCTACATGCTAAGTCACATTAAGGCATGTTTCCTCTGACGTAAACTTTGGGTTGAACCAAATTCTTCAATAAGGGCTTCTTTCACCTTTGCCCAGGTGCTGAACGTGGCTATATTTGGAACCATTATCTCATAGGCCAGGCGACTCAAGCAAGGGATGAGGTAATTAATTTTCTGATAATCAGGGGTTCATTCCATAACAGATTCATATACATAAAGGAACGAGGCAATGCTACCCTCACCTGGGCTAAACTTGTCTCTAAGAGGGTTTTTGAATCACTGGAGAGGCCCATGAGAAAGGGTGCTTTTCAATATTTTTGAGTCAAGACAGAGCATTGGCTAGTTGTTATTCTACAGTGGCTACCCTGGGTTCAGAAGCTGCGGGGAGTTGTAAGGGTGGCTTACACCAACTGCCTCCCTTTTATAACAAAGGTTTTTGGTGTACAAGATCCCTTGTAGTGGGCACCACTTGTGGGATACAGAGGTTTTGGATGCTCAAAGGTGCTCTTCCGCCTTGGATTTCCACAATAATTTGCAGGAGAAAGTTCACTCTCTATTGCTGGATTGAATTTTTTCAAGGGAGTTTTTAGACCAAATATATTAAAAATACTAATTTTATAATATAAATCGAAGGGTTTATTTTATCAGTTTTTATTAAGTTGCCATGAGGGGATTAAAAAGTGAACCCTATCAATATCTTGGTGCTTAGTATTTAATTATGTTGAGGCTCAAAGACCAGTAAACTATGAATGTCCAAATTAGGGAGTATGAGAGTTTTGACCTATTGGAGCTCTTGAGACTCAATTCACTTTGATGGAACAGCTGATGGAGGGCGATGGCAAGTAGGATAAATCCGTGAGGTAAGGTTTTTATATATAATTTACCCTATCATTGAATGGGAAAAAATTTGCACCTTGTAGGACCTCCTCCACCCTATAAAAGGGGCTGGTCTTTATGATGTAGGTCGAACTAAATTAGTTGTAAGACAGGGAGGGACCTCCAAATGGCTCCATTGATTCCGCCAATGATTTATAGTAACCCTGCTACCCAAAATCATGCTACTTTCCTGATAAGTTTAATAAAGATATTACCCAATTTGAGGGTTCCACCGAGAATTGGGCAGAGACTCTTGGCCAATTTTATCACTATTTTCATCCAAAAGGCCCTTCTTATAATATTGGACTTGCAATTGTCTGACATTAATAATTATAACAAATCTTTGCTATCACTAAATGCTGTACAGTATATCTTTGATTGTAGATATCTCCCCATTTTTTTAAAAAGTTAGGACTTGATCCACATACAAATGATAAAATATGTGCCTCATCAGAATGCTGCTTTTACTCATTTTTATGATATCATAATATTTTATATAGTAATTAAGACTCATTGTTTTTCTAATTAAACTATCACTGGGTCATTATTTAAACTTAAGTGTAATTGATAACTATATGGCTTTACGCTCACATTATATTGTAATAAAGTTACAGTTTAAGGAATTGAAAGCTATAAGAAGACTTATCACGTAGAATAAGTCTTTTTTGTTGTAAAAAGTCAACAAAAATTTCAAGGAATAAAACTTAGCTAAGCCTTTTGTCTAAAAGCCTCTTTAAGTGGGAAAAAGATGTAATTAATGCCCTAAGTAGAGTAATTATAGACTATAAACCCAAAAAGAGTAAATATGGTAATTAAGATGTCCTATGTGAGTTAGTATAATTTTCTGGAGGTTAAGCATCTAGAAAGCATCTATAACAATATCAATGTCTTTACTGCCTTTCATTAGCTGTAGGAAGTGTGCTTGTAGTTAGTCAAAAGAGATTTTTATCATGTAATATAAGCAAATCAAAAATTAGCATTAGCCCTTGTGTGGATAGCTTTTAATCAATTATCTCTTAAAGAGCTACTGAGACAAGGTGATATATACCTGAGCTTTAAAATGTTTAGAAGCTTCCTTATAGACACTTCATAAACATATATATATATATATATATATATGATATTAATCCCCCATACATGGTGTAATACTATATGAATCTGATCTAAAATATAATTCACTGAAAGAATTAGTGTCAATAATTAATAATATATAGAAAGTGATGCCTAATAATCTGCTATAAATTTAATCCTGAGAAACAGTCATTAATATGTATGGCATCAGTATATTAAGGTAGGAATTAATGCTCTTAAGAAAAATGTGCACATGGCTGGAGACTATAGCATGAAGCTTAACTAATATTATTTGGATGATAAATTTTAATCTTTTGGCTATGCAATAATCTACAATCTATTCTATTTTATTGAATAATAACCTAATTATAATCTCAGCCTGACTCAAAGTCCAAGATTATTTTAAGGCAAGCTGACCAGGGGACAGACTATACTGATAGGTTCACAGAGCAAAATAAAATATAATATAAAAATTTAAAACAACTGATTTCAACAAAACAACCACTATGGACGAAACAAAACAAAAAGAAAACTACACCAACTTGGCAGGGTGTGAACTACCTATCCCACCATGGTAGAGTGAGAAGAGGGACTAGGAGGCGCACCTCCTACTCAGCATTACTATCCAAGAATTAGCACAAAGCAGAAAGCAAGGATGTGGGAGCATCCGCAGGATGGAAAGTTTGTGGAGTGAGAGAAGGAATATGGGAAACAGAGCCAATAAGACTGTCTAATAATACTCAAAAATATCGTCTTCAGCTTGGAGGTGGTATTGGGAGAGAGGAAAATGGCAACAATATTACCTTAAGAAAGTTTGGTGTGGAGGCTGAGTTTAGCAGCCGCATCAACATTCAGTACAGCTTTGTTGGCTTTCTGGTACAGGGAGGTGATCTCTTTTTTGAATGGCAGTGGGAAGCCAAAAGAACTGATGAGGGAATGGATTACTGCAAGCATTATGATTTACTTTGCAACAGATTGTTTAAGGTGGCAATACTCAATAGAGGAGACAGCATCTTTATCGAGTTGGTGGTTGCTGAAGAATGTTCTTCATTTTTTTTAATACTTATTGATAAGAGGGAAATTGTGCGTCAAATTCAGCATTTAGAAACTGTTTGAACTGTGGTATGGCAGCTTAAAGATAAACGGTTTCAGCCAATTCAGTCACCTTGTCCAATAGATCCAAGGACTTGTTGATTTTTAATGGTGCATAAGCATATGGGTGGGTGGTGGGTGAATGGGGAGTTACTTTGGCATGAACAAGTGTCCAACCTTGCTCCCAAGTGTTGGGATTAAATTAGGGCTCTAAAGGTAACTAGTGGTTAGTTATAAGAGGCAGAACTGGAAGGATGGCCTGATATGCAAATGAGGATCATAGCAATGATTCCCAATTAAAAGCCAGCAATGCAGCCAGGCACCAAAGGCCAGCGGAGGGTGAGCTAGAGGCAAGAGGGCAGGATCAATTAGAGTTGCCAAAAATGAAGCAAAGGGGTAAAATTGGCTTGTCATTATCAACAAAAATCCAGAAGAAATTGTTTGGTGCTGAAGAAATGATAGGTGTGTTGGTACCATGGGCATGAAAGGAATCTGAAGGGCAATCGCAGAGTGGTGGGATGTGATGGTGGCTATGGCACAAGGGGCCGTGAGATACTTGGCACCTCTGGGAACTGAGAGGCGGAGGACTGGGTTAGTGCCATAAGATTAAAGCCCAGACATCAGCTCGGCATAAAAAATTTGTGGAGGGAGCCTGACTTAATAATCTAAAGCTAAATTTTATTGTAAGGTAAAGATTAATTAATACATATAAACAGAGAAAGACTATATAAAAACAAATTGACAGCTAATGGCTACCTTCTTGTTAATTGTGAAGGTCTTTCTATACTGCTGATAGCGATTAAAACCTCTTTCTATGCCTAAAAATTAAGTTTCCCAGATGCTCACGTGTGACAAAAACTAAATGAGCTAAGAAGTCTTGGAGGGTCGTGATGCCTTAAATAATATTAAGCTAAATTTTTCAGGTAGGTACATGGGTTCCTGAGGGTCAGAAAATCTGAAGTTTCCACATACCAAGAATTACAATGGTCTATGAATATCATCTGCATTTGGATATTTTAGAGAATTTCTAAATGAATTTATTGTTTTAAATATAGCTATAAACAGTATTTTACTTTCCTAAGTTAATTCTTATAAAGTAATAAATAAAGTAATGGATATCAATGTGTATTGAAAATCCAATTTTTGCATTCATCTTTATCATCTAAATATATCCTTATAACGCTTCAAAAATGCCGCTTATATGGCTTTTCAGATAACCAAACTTTTAAAATCTCATAGATAGATATAATTTTGATTATAACGTTATAAATTGAAAATTTATATTTATATTTTATATTTATATTTATATTTATATTTATATTTATAGGAATGAAGCAGTTGACAAAAATGTAAATGTCAAAGTAACTTGGTATACAATACTGAAAACAAATGTGTGATTATTAATTGGACAGGTTTATTTCTTTTATGATGTGCATATATTAGCCTAATTAAATATAAACTGTTGATTTTTAATATATATCATCTTATAAAAAAATCTGTGGCGCAATCTCAGTTATTGCATCAACCTATGATTAAGTTCCAGATAAAAATATGAATGTTCTCCTTAAAGTTTCGTAACTTTTAATATCTAAAAATGAGGAAATAAAAATATACTTGAATATTTGATTAGCATATCTCATATGTATATTCTCCCCTCCCTTGTTGACTGCCATAAAATGACTAATCCAACATATTACATAGTTGTATAAAAAATAAACTGATTTCTTGTTTTTCAAAAAAGAAAGAGTCACCAAGGGTTTAGAATAAAACCTATATGAAAGCAACAAGGTTTTTTTTGGAAACTAGTATGACATGGTACTAAAAATTCAGTGAATTTGAAACTTTATGTGAAGAGATATCAACTAGCAAATTTAAAACAAGAAATATAAAGTATTAGTCATAATAAGAGGTTTAATTTCAGCATAGGAGTGTACAAGGTCTGAAAGCATGATATGGTACAAAGCAGAAGATAAGATAGGAGGAGAATCCATAATATTTTAAACTCCATTTTAATATTTAAAGGTCTCCTAAGGGTCATGTATTTGAAAGCATGTATTACAATGTGTAAAGATTATGATCTTAAACTGGAAAAATTTTATTGTTAGAGACTCAACGTTATTTATAGCCCTAGAAATTTCATCCCTATATGATGATCTACTTTCTAGTGGTTTTTTATTTATCATAAACTATAAGCCCCTCTGTCTAATTATAGAAAAGGTGCTTTATTAATGCGTTGTAAGGAGACTCTGGAATGTGTGACACATCATAAATATTGATACTAATATGCCCTAAAGTGCTATAGGACAACAAGGAGTGACTAAACTGAAAAAGATAATGTACATAGCTTTCATGTGTTGTCAATTGTTTTATACTTTGTAAAAGATATGCAGAAAATCAATTTACAATCAAGAATTCTTATAGACAAGCAACTACTTTATAGATCTATGAAGATCATTGTCAGGATTCAAGAGTCTGAGCGAGCCAAGAGTAACTTTTCCAAATTGATCCCTAATAAGTTGACTCTTAAGCACTCATGTTTGAAACCATCTTGAAGTCACCGATGAGAGTTTTAACTGGGAAGCATCATGCACACAAGAATTGATGGAGATGCCTTCTGAAATTACCTTCCACTTCTCAAACCTTGAAAGGTTTGACTTTCATCACTGTGGTCACTAGTACAATTCAGAACAATGAGGGAATCAACCAGGTGGTCAATCTGGAAGGCTGTGAAAGATCCTGATTGTACAGGGCTGTGGAGGTCCTCTTGACATTGCGTCCCCACTTACTTTATAAAGTATTAAAAACTTTCAGTTAATAGAGTAGTTTATTTCAGCCCAACTTTTTGTCTTTATCAACTTCTATGCTAATTTTCATCTTTGAGCCCATTTTGAACCCTGGCTACAGTCAAGATAACTGTTATGCAAGAAAAGTGGTGCCCAGTACATGGGTCTCTAGATGTCCAAGTGAAAACGTCATTTACAAAAATTAAGGAGAATAATATTAATCAAGAAAACCAACCCACTGTTTAATTTGAGAAGCGGTTTCATTGGATTAACTTCTCTCAGTATGAAGTTTCTCCTCTACATCCTAAAAGCCTAAAGTTTTGGGCCACCTATCAATTTGCCTGAATATCCGTTGACCATAATCATTATCAAGTCCAATTTGAGAATCTCAGCAAGATTAATCAACATTATTAAATGACATCTACTCCATAGGAGGCTAATCCAGCTACTCTCAAGCCTCTTTAGTGCCTTCCACTATGCTAGATTGATATACCTCTGCTCTAATACCCTTGGGAGAATTGGCTTTGAGTACTAAACACTATCTTCAAAGCTTCATCTATCCAGCCATACACCACATCATAAAACTAGTTGAATTGCATCACCATGAACTAGTAAGAAAATTTGGGCTCACTCAAACCCTATACTCAAATATTGTCAATTTCTACAATGCTGCCTCCTCCTTTGTTCATAACAATCAAATAGCAATTGTATATTACTGCCAGTTAATCAACAAGGCTTGTAATCGACTTTGCTATGCTAGAAAATGGAATTTCAGGGTACTTTTAGGACCAGTATCATCAAAATGTGCAGATCTTCAAGTCCACCTGGAGCCAACGCCTTAACCAGATTAAGGACCTTGTGTGGACACTACAGCAGCGCTATCAAGAGTTAGCCTCCCATGATTTAACACTAGGAGTGAAGGGCCTGAATGTCCTAAAGGTCCCTATGGACTTCAAGGACCTTCCAGTCTTGCTGTGCCTACTCCTGGCGATCCTAACAACCCTTGGAAACTAGACCTTTATAATGGCAATGGCTGCCCATAGGATCAAATATGAAATGTGGTCTAAGGGTGAAAGCTCTGAATAGATGGAATCCTATCAGCCACAGAGTTTTGATTGATGCCTTATGGGATGAGATGGATAATTTCAGCGCATTCATCAAGCTCACTAACAACCACATCACTTGCCTTGAAATAAACTAGCACAGGTTTAAAGCTCACCTGAGTAACTTTGAGAGTCAACTGCGCCTTTAATGTGCTAAAATTCAAGCTCTGAAGAAGCAAATTGCACATAAGCCTCAATTACCTCTCCTAACTGAAATTTGGATGCTATCCAGGAGGCTCAGGAATGATTAAAATGACAATTGGATCAACAGGCCCCTCGTGACTATGCAGAAACTGAGATTTTTGAGCCTGCACTAGTTGCTGCCGTCAGTACTCTTTCCACCCATCTTGTGACTAACTTTAATCCTAGTTTCAAGGAGAAATCCACAAGGCAAAAATATTGCCTCCTTACAGTAAGCTTATGAAATCTTGATGGAAGAGGCCACCAACCGTCAGAAGATGAATTACACCCACACCTGCCTGAATAGTACCGCCCAGAGAATTATAAGTCCCTAGTTAGAGAAGTACCACACCTGGGAACAAGTCTGTACGGCCCTAATTAGGAGTTTGAAAGTATATAAACTTTGTCCAGTTAAAGAAAGGCGTTCATGAGAATTTGTTTGAACAAAGGAGAAAATCCTGTGTAGTTTGACAACTAGTTTTATGGCCAAGCTCAATTAGTAACCACTAATCATATTACAGTGGACGATGCCATAACTGTGGTGAACTACACGTTGAAGTTCATCCTGAGGTCTGAACTCAAATGATTGGCAAAAGATTAGCTTCACTTTTATTAGGGAAATTAAGGAAGCATTTAATAAAGTCTAGCGACTAACTTGAATCCCAAGTCTTCCGCATCTGTCTCTTCCAGCCGTTCATGGTTTCAAATTGTCAAGAACTAGAAGATTCCCAGAGCTTGATGCTCCTAATGCAATGGACTCTACCATAGCGCTAAGACTTGTTGGAAGAGACTTAGTGAGGAGTTGGTAAATAGAAGTCAGCATGAAAGATGAGGCGCTTCATGCTGACATCCCTGTGCCACCTCAAGAATAATTAGCGACCTCTAGTGAGTCCGTTGTTGCTGTACCAGAAGAAGACAGTATGGTACCCATCAATAGTTAAGACTCTGATACTGCTTACTCTTCTTCTAAGAAGCTCTAATGTTCCTCAATCTACACTCTCAGTTCAGCAGCTTAGTTACATACATCACTGTTTAAGTTCACAAAATCCTGTTTACGCCATTGTTGATAGTGCTTCCCTGTGAATGCCATTTTGTTTGAATTAATGAAGCATATCGAGGTAGCCCCTGACTTTCCTCATTACTTAAAATATGGCACAGCTGGGCCACGTTTTCACTCTGTCCATTGTGGCCTATTTCTCATCACCCATTCACTTTAACAAGCTTTTTCTAAATAACCCAGCCTTTGCATTAGACAACCCGAGTTTTGACCTTCTCCCCAGGACTCAGTTCTTTCAAGGACTATTCCAAAATTGTGCATTATGATAAAAGAAATCTTACCCTATTAGGACACAGGCTCTCATTAGTTTTAAAACCTCCTGAGACATCAATACAGATGTCAAAGCTTGGTCTTGCATGCTGAAAAACAAAATATGGACTACAGGAAAGAATATCATGTATGGGGTTCTTGAGTATGGATACCCCTCCTGCTTTAAATGGCCAAGATGGCATACCTATTTAAGTTCTCTAAAACGACTATTAATATGCCAAAGTCCCAGTATCACAGAAGCTGCAAATGAAATTGAGACTAGCCTGCCAATTAGAGTGCGTGACCACCCAGAAAGCAACCCAGAATGGCGGGGTGCATTGCCATCCAAATGACCTGGTAGTGAGTGAGGAGCAAAGTGAGAGGGAGCGGCGATTGATGACCACCATCACCACCATTCCTACTAGTAATTAAACTGTGGACGCCGCAGCGGCTGCATATTCCGCAGTGGTAAACTCATTGGGACCCATGGAGAGCCCTGGGTGCGCTGCGGCGCCAAGGTCATTGAGTGAGCGGCAAGGTCATGGAACCTCTCCCAGCGGTGAGAAATGATCTCCAAAAATAATGGTACTTCTTAAAGCCAGAGGGCGTTTACAGGCAGGAACATCTTCAATAGGCCGCTAACTCAATAACCCCATTTGTGGAGGGTGGGCAGCAACGTTGTGAGAATGGTCACTAAGGCACAGTCATTGCGCAACCCATGGAACATAGTACTTGGTAGCAGCAGCAGCAGAAAATGATAAAAATTTAGAATTGGCTTAATTGGATGGAAAGGGAATTATTTTTAAAAAATAAATAAAATTGACTGACAACCATACAAGTGAGGGAAAGTTGTCTTAAGCACTAAAGGGCTTAGGGAATAAATGTGAATGCATGAATGAGGGTATCACACTCCCATCAAATTTTAGAGGAATGAGTTTTTTGAACTAACTCGATGCTGAATTGAACTTCCACTGGGCAGCTGACTCTCGCTTGAATTTCATCACTAAATTTCTCCTCCCACCACAATTCCACTTGACAGATTGGCAACGCTTCATTTAGTGGGCAACTGGTTGCGCCCATGGCCAGGCCACTTAGGCATGGTCCCATTGGGTATTAATGGATAAGCCCTTGACCCCACTGGAGTTGGATCCTTTAATTTATCTAGCTTTTTGGCCTCTTCAATGGAAACCAAATTTGTCGCAGGGGATAGGTGCTCGCCACTTTCCTTTTGGCGACGTCCTCTCGCCGCTGTCACCTCCACGCATCCCCCCTGATTCTCTGGAGCAGCCCTTGCATGGTAAAATAGGAGGGAAAGGTGGCAACCTTGAGGGGTAAGCCGTCACCCACCTCTCATTCACTTAGGGCCGATTAGCCTTGAGTTATGAAGGGGATGGCCAACTTCTTTACCCACTTTTTAGTGCAGAATGTCAAATTTTGCATGATCAAGGCACAGGGGGTGCTCCTCTAAACTTACATTATCCTTCCATCTTTGAACAAGAGGAGCACCACCACAGGGGATTTGGGTGAGTGCGACGTCCTTATGGGCCTTCAGCAGCCTAATAGCCAAGAGCGTGGAGACCTTCAGGGGGGAGCTTGAGGAGCAAAGCGTTATAGTCTTCCACTAACTCGCCACAACTGGCACAGTTCCAGGCGCTAACCCAATTGTTCTCATATACTGGGAACCCCTTCCAGGCCATGAGGTATTGGATGACCGGCATGATCTCTGGCAAGCCAAGATAGATTTAACCTCATCATCCTCCAATCCTTCAACTACAAAAGGCTCTGGTTTCTCTAAATTTCCTCCTTAAATAGGGACAATTGTGACACGTGGAAATTGGGGTGCTGCTTTCAGTGGGTTGGGAACGTCAGCTAAAATGTCGCATTGCCCAAATCTTCCTCCACCACATGAGGACCAGATTGCTTGCTTGCAAATTTCTGGGAGGGCACCTGCATCCACAAGTGCTGCATGTCCAACATGATGGAGGACACCACCGTGATTTTATGGGCTGGTAGATTTTTTTGTAAATTAACTGCTTGTAATCACTGATGGCCTTGATCAAATGCACTCAAATCTAGGCTTAGGTGCTCCAAAGGTGCTGCATATGATCCGCCGCAGTTGACCTCCAGATGAAGACACGGCTCTGCAGAAAACGAGGGGTTGTACCCCAATGTGGCCTCTTTGGAAAGCAACAAGTGGATGCATGAGTGCCATTATTATATTAAGTTGAGCCAGTGTAAGGTCATCCTTATGGGTGTCCTGCATGGCCGCAGTGTAACAGCGAAGGTACTTCTTGATAATCTGGTTAATCCATTCCATTTGACCGTCTGACTGAAATGGTATGCAGTTGAGTGACACAGAATTATCTTTAATATTTCTGGAGTTTGTTTCAAATTTCGCCTTAAACTGTGACTTATATCACTTATGATCTCCTGTGACAACAATATATTGCGAAATCATGCTGCATAAAGAGCTGGGACGTATCTTCTGAGGTAATGGCGTAGGAATAAGGTATGAATAGTGCGAATTTAGTAAAGCAGTCCATGACCAACATAATAATGGTAAACCCATTGGAGCTGAGAAGCTCAATAATAAAATTGATGGACACTGAGGTCCATGGGCCCTCCACTTGTTCTAGGGGATGAAGGAGACCATTTTTACCTGATCTATCCAACTTAGACTACGTGCATGTCACACAGGTTGTGATACATTCCAGAATATCCTTGGAAATGCCCAGCCAGCTATATGACTGCTCAACAAAATCCAGGCAGCTCCTATTCTCTGGATGTCCCACCGCAGGGGGGTTGTGGTGCACCAAATAACAATATCACAGAGATGAGGCGATAACCACATCCTTAACTAGATCTAAATCCCTTCCTCCAAGGAATAGTGGGAATGATTATGCGTCCAAAGTGAAATATGATCCAACAACTTCAAATTCAAAACTTTTTACTCTCATTGCAATCACTTTTGCAACCTATTCAATTCAAGTCTGGTCTAGTTTGATAATCTCACAGAGGAGATTAATCTGCGCCCATGTCAGGGAGCAGTTGGGCAAGTAAGGTAAGAGGAGCAGTTGGTAGGCCTGCAGCCTCAAACGTTCAAAAACGCCCCAGAGAAACTGACGGAATAGAAATTTTTTTTAAAAAACCAGCGGTCACTATTTCCCCAGAAATCCTCGCTTGGCAAGCCCGATGCAACCAGTACATCAACACGCCGCACTCACAGCCACTTTTTTCAGTGAAATACAGAGTCCGCGTGTTTCTGGACATCCCTCAAATGGCTTTATGGGAAAAATTTTGTGGGGATGTGCACACTTTATTCCTGACCGTGGTGTACGTTGCAACTCACTACATGTCACGCGGTTGGCTGGACCTAGGTTTCAAAAACAAGGAGGCAGCAGACGAGGCTGCTGCAGTATGTGTAGTGATTGACCTCCCCAAAGGGCAATGGGTCATCGAAACCAAATGCACCAGATGACAAAATCCAACCAAATTTTTCTCACGTTTGACTTTTTGCCTACTACAGTAAAACGTGACATTTTGGAGCAACACCTGAAAGATGGTCTCACTGTCTATGACAAGATACAATCTTTCAAGATGCAACGCTTTACGCTGATGCCACACCTGTGCACCGGCAAAGCCATTGCAGTTCTGACCCCAACTGAGGAGATCACAAAGGACCTAACCCAGATCCCACACTCCAATTTTATTAATATCAAAGGACATATCACCCACCCTTTCCGGGTAACTGTGGACAGCGCGCCCCCCATCTGCACCCACTGTGACGCGTTTGGCCACAAGGCACATGCATGCCCCACCAAGGAGGTCGTCACATCCCAAGAGCACCCCTTGGCAGCTATGGCCAGCGGAGAGGCGCACTATAAACCAACCGCAAGCACCAAAGAGGCTTTCCCTTGGGGAGCACAAGGCTGCTATCTACTGGTAAAGCCTATTTCCCCGCAATAGTGGAAGAAGGCCAAGCAGGTCCGCAGGGCCACAGCCAAGGAAGTGGCCAAAGTCACCACCGCTATCCCACACTCCCAACGCCAGGAGGACATTGAAACCTATGCGGTGGAAGCAACTTGGGAATCCATCAACCAATCAGATTGGGAAGCCCATGCCAATTGGGCCACCCAATCTGAGGATCCGATGGGGGACTCAATCTCACCCAATCTTTGCAACCAAGCTCCAGTTGAAACTGACTTGGGGCCCATCCTACATGAAAATATTTTTTCAACCCACTCAACGGTGCACCAAACTAATCTGCACCGCAAAAAATTCGTCCAACGTCAGGGAAACAAAAAGCAAAGGTAAAAGCCAACGCGAGCCTTTCTGCTAAAATCAACAAAACTACTGATAGCGTTGCTGCAAACACCTGTGCTGCTGTGAAGTCCCGTGGGATCTAGAGGAGGCTAGTGGGCCCAGGTGCCCACCCCCTTGCACCTAAGGTGCAATGGGGGAAACATTCACTTTAGGGACGTTGAATATCGCCGGACTCAAGGCCTTGCCATCCTGGGCTAGGAAACTGAGTTTTTTACAACAAAATTTACCTGTGAATATCCTGGCCATCCAGAAGTCCCACTGTCCATGAGGTTCCGAGGAGGCTTGGAAAACCACGCTCCTCCCATCCCTATCCTTTTGGTCAGAGCACTGTGGGGTGCTAGTTTGTAGAAACAACTTCTTCAGATTTACTGTCAGAAACCTTCCTCAATGGCCGAGTCCTCATTGTCACTTTCTCGTGGGCTGACGTGGCGCACACTATCATCAACATTTATGCCCCAAACTGTGCATGAGAGCATCGGGAATTTTTCTTGTTGGTCAAATCCCTCCCGCTACCCCCAGACCCTTTCATAGTCGGTGACATGAACTGTTGGCTAAACACACCAATGGACCGTTGGCCTTCCTCCTCCCACGCCCCCCAGGGTCACGTAGAACTTCACGTTCTAAAGACCACCCTTGGGTTAATGGATGCGCTGCCGCGGCGAGCCCCACTGCTTGAAAACATGATGCGCCCCCACGTCCACAATGGCCAATTAAGGTCCATAACCCACATTGACCTTATCCTTACACCGGCGAAATTCCAACCCCACATTTCCCACTTCAAAACAACAAAAATGTAATTCTCTGACCACCGACTGGTTTCAATAATTTACCACCTACCTGTCACAGTGGTTAAGGCCCCACATTGGTACAAACTCCACCCCCCCCAAACTTGCGTCGCCAGGATTTTCTGCTTGGGTGAAATCAGCAACTTTGGCAAAAGAGTTTGTTGCACCATTTTGTGTGGACCCCATCTCCACATGGGCAACCTTCAAAGAGGATACCATCCACCACTCTCGCCACCTCTCCTCCAGATGCTCATGAGCCACATCAGCTGTCATTTCGTGCGCTCTAGCAAAGTTGGCACACCTAGAGTCCAACATCCTGGCTACAGAATACAGCCCTGCATGGGGCCATAAGTGGGCGGAGGCAGCTGCCCACCTCAACGTGCTCGCAAGGCAACACAAACATTGGGTTTGTGTTCAGTACAGGGCCAAATGCATTACAAAGGGCAACAAGTGCACCGCATATTTTTTTAAAAAAAATTTTACACCATGCCAGAGCGTGGCCTGCACACAGGTGCAAAGATCAGATGATTCCATCACGGATATGCCAGCTGAAGTGGCAATTAAAACACAAAAGTATTACTCCAAGTTATACCAATCCGATCCAATTCAGCCAGCCAAAGTGGCGGAATTTCTCGACCAAGCCCACATCTGCACTGTTTCCCAATACCCAGAAATAATGAATGTGATTACTCCGAATGAATTATGGACAACCATCCGCGGTGCACCAAACCAGAAATGCCTAGGCCCATATGGAAAAACAATTGAATTCTATAAAAAGTAAATCAAATATATATCCCCACTAATGCTTGCCTCACTTAACCAGAGCCTTCTGGGAACGCGCCTCCTATCAGGAGGACAAGAGGCCTTCATCATAACACTCTTCAAGAAAGGGGACAAGCTAGACTTAGCCAACTGGTGCCCCATTTCTTTAACTAACACGGATACAAAAATTTTAACAAAAATCATGGCTAACCGTTTAGGGATTGTAGCATCTGCCACCATCTCCCAGAACAATTCGGTTTCATACCCAGAAGGTCGATTTGGGACAACGTGCACTCTGTGGCTAATGCATGCGAGTCCACAGCCTCTGAGGCACTTGTATTCTTGGACCAACAGAAGGCCTATGATAGAGTAAACTGGGAATACCTCAGGGCCTGCCTCCATCAATTCCGCTTACCCCCTCGCTTCATCAACTGGGTGATGCTGCTCACAGAATCTGTAACAATGGCAGTACATGGCCCTGGCTTCCTAACGGAAGTAGTCCACCCTCAAAGGGGCTTGCGACAAGGGGACCCCCTTAGCCCACTCCTATACAACTTCAGCCTTGACCCACTACTTCAAAATGTGAATGCCCAACTCACTGGGGTCCATGTGCCAGGCCAAGCCCCAGTCAAGATGATGGCGTTTGCAGATGACTGTGTGGTTGGGGTGTCTAATAATAAAGAGGCACGCACACTTGAAGCTCTCATCCAGGAGTATTCCCGGGTAAGTAACGCTGCATTGAACGCTTCCAAAACTGAAATCATCCTCCTTGGTCAGTCTCAAAACTGCTGGGCCCCTGCAACCAGTGCCCAGTCCGGCCCATCCGCTTGCACACGTGCTCGCCCTCCCAGCTCACCCCACACCGCCCCACTGGTGCTCCCCTTCGTGCCACGCCCTACCATAGGGTTGGTCCGCCATCTGGGCATGTGGGTGGAGGCAGGCGGGTATGCATCAGCAGTAATGGAGAGTCATATTCTAGACAACGTGACGAAGCGCATCGCCTCCCTCAGAGCCCACCCTACTTCCCTTACTGGCAGGGTTGTTTTAGCCAACTCTATGCTCCTCTCCAAAGTCTGGTTTGGAGCCCACGCCATCCCCCTCTCCCCAAGCTTCTTCAAATCCTTATATGCTCTGCTGCAAGGATGGCTTTGGTCAGGCCGCCCTCCACCAGTACGGCTAGAGGACATGTTTGGCCCTTATCATCATGGTGGCATGGGCCTGCTTTACTTCAGAGCCCATGCTGCCAAGATCTTGGGTACCTGGATTGCGACCGTCACCGCCCCTACACTCCCCTCCCAACACTGGTCCCGCGCGGCCTGCTCCAACTTCTCCCGCGCCTTGGGCCTCAACAATCCATCGAACCCCCACACCTGATGAAATACCTGGCTTCACACCCATCGGCCACAGGTCCTCACGGTACTAAAACCTACTACAAACGAATCCTCCTCCCCATGCGGAGCGCTGAGTGGAGAATTCGTATTAGCGGACATACAGCCCAGAGAGGCCGCCCCTCTTCTCAGTTCACACAAGAGGTACAGGGGCTACCCATCCAAGATGGCGTGATCCCCACACGGCCCCATTCCTATCCAAGGTGGACTACCTGGACATGTTGGACATCCCTTACTCCATTGAGACCCAAAAAACTATCTGGAAATATGCACACCATCCTCTGTTGCAGCCTCAAATCCGCTCCCATGTGTGGCGCTGCCTGAGGCGGGTGTATCATACGGCTGAGCACTCTAATGCTTTACACTCATCCTGCGTCGTGTGTGGCCAGTATGGAACGCTGTTCCACCTCCTGGAGAAGTGTCCTACCTCTAAAATGATATGGCGCGAAGTTCAACGTCTGCTGGGCCAGGATCAAACACATCCCTTCAGTCTGTCTAGAGATATGTTTGCTTTATCAATGGCCTCCCCCTTCCACCCTCCCTCCATGCTCTGGTGGTTGCAATCGCCATGTGGACTATCTACACGATTGTCTTGGATGCCATCGCAGGCTATACCCCCACCCTCCCAGAAGCTATCCACAGATTCTGGTCTCATTTGATGGACCACTTTTAAGCGTGGATGTTTGGATACCTCCCACTGCGCCGCCGACAGCTGGTCTCCTCCTGGTTCCCAGTTTGGCTCATCAAATCAGACCCCTTCCTCCACATGTGTTCAATTGTGGCTACGGCCCCTTCACACGTTCCCTCCCCCTCCCCATAAGTGGCGTTCCCGCTGGTAACAAGAGATAGCATCGCTTCTCTGGGGTGCCTTCCCTGTTACTTAGTTTTGTCTCTTTCAGGTCAGATTCGGAAGTGTCCATCCCATGGTCGACCTTCCCTGCAATAAATTTAAAATCCAACAACTTCAAACCCTCCTTCAAGCCGTTTTGCCTGCTAGTAACCATAGAGTCCAGAGGCACGTCTGGAGCCCAATCTGCCACCAAAAGTATGGGAGGAGCAATAACGAAGATATGGGTTGTCATAATACTGTGGTTAATCCTGCACATTCGCCTCTGCTGGACTTAACTTAGGGTTGTGACTCAAAAATTTCCGTGAAAAAAATTCAACGCCCTTTTACCAAACTCATATCTAAAATTAAAACTACAAAGGTCGTGATATGCCTGGGCCTGACAATGCACCAACTTCTGTGGTTTACTAATATATATAATAGTCTGATGATCCATCTACACGTTCACTTCATGCCATGCGCCCTGAAGAAGGCCCCGCCAGTGGGTAAGAGACTATGCAACAATGGCCAGCTCTTTACCCCTTGGCCCGAACTATTCAAATGAATTGAACTTGAGGGAAAATAGGCATCTGGGTGTTCCAAACCATCATTCGCCTGCAACAATACCGCCCCACAGTGGCAGATGAGGCGTCACATGCTATGATAAATGGCTTGGTGGGGTCCACGTGTTTGAAAATGGGAGGCACCAAAAACACCTCCTTGATGGTGTCATACGCCTGCTAGCACTCCTCCATCCAGCAGAACAGCACATTCTTCCCAGTCAAGGGGCGCAGCGGCGCGGCCAGCTGTGAGAGGGCGGGAGAAAATTTCAAGATATTATGGTGCTTAAGAAGCTCCGCAACTGCTTCTTGGTCATTGAAGTGGGCCACTTGAGTATTGCCTAAAGCTTTCTGAGGGGAATGTCGTAACCATCTTTTAAGACTAGTCTACCCAGAAAAGTAACTTCTTACCAGAAAAATTCACATTTGGACGGCTTTATGTAAAGTTCTGCTTGTGCAATACAGCCAGCACCGCCTCTGGGTCCTTATGCTGCTCTGGAGTATAGGAGTGTACAAAGATATAGTCAATATATGCAACCACTCAAGTGAACCTAGGGTCAATGAGTACATTGTTAATCATCCACTGGAATGTGGCCAGGGCATTTTTCAGGCTGAAGGGCATCACGTGGAACTGGAATTTGTCTTTTCTGGTTTGAATCTCTGTAAGCCATTCCTATCCTTCTGCCACCTGTATTTTGTTTAGTGCATTCATAAGGTTGAGTTTTTAAAATACAGGATTCTTAATCGCTTGGCTGATAGTCTGCTTCAGAGAAAGAGGGTAGGGATAATGAATGATGATATCATTCAAATGCCCAGAGTTGATGCATGGGTACAAAGTACCATCAACCTTCTAAACAAAAACTTTAAGTAACGAAATTAGGCGTTCCCTAAATGGCCACCCGTTTCTTGAGCATATTATCCAGCCGTACCTCCAACGCCTTGTCCTCCTGCACCATATAGTTATACATTGGACAGTTGATGAGGATTATGGCTAACATCAAGTGGAAAGCTAAGCCATATTCAGAGTGCGGTGGATGGCTATTAGCTTACCACAAATCAAAAAATCCTGATTTGCCACTAACCTTAGGGAAAATCATGTGAAAAGGCATGCCGGAAAAGGAGCATCATATTAGAACTTCGCCCCCATTCAGTCACAAGGTTATAAGTAAGGGGAAACCCCACAACTAGGTGTATGTGTTGGAATTCAGGGGATTTGGATGCTCACTGGTGCAATTCATTCCTAAATTAAACAATAATTTGTAGTAAAAGTTTCACTCTCTATTGCTGGGATAAGTATTTTTAGGGGATTACTAGAACACTTATATTTAAAATAATAAAAGTTAAATTTAAATAAAGGGTTTTTTATAAGATTTTTAAAATAATAAATTGAGGGTCAAGAAGCGAACCCTATTAAATTCTCACTGCTTGGTATTTAAAGCAACTTAAGTCTTGAAGCAAGTTAAACGTGAAATTCATTATAAAGCTTTTAAACCTATTTAGGATTTAGAGGTGTTGACCTATAATATTTCAATACTCTCCTTGCTTCATTATCACAGCCAATGGAGGGCTGATAGCAGGCAAGTCAAACTTATGATGCAAAGATTTAATATAGTTTACCAAATTGGATAACAGGACCTCCAAGTGACTTTCCTGATTCCACCACAGTGTCAGCGCAACCTGACTACCAACAATCGAGCATTTCAGCTGAGGAGAGTGAGTAAATGGATTACCCCAATTTGAGGGGTTCCACCTAGGATTAGCCAGGGACTTTTGGCTGATATTACCAGTAATTACCTCCATAAAGTCTTTTCACAGCATCAGACTTTTAATTTTCTGACATTACCCCCTTCAAGAGTGGTAAAGGGGTATAAGGCTGCAAGAACTGTCCATACATTTGATTAATGGTAACTTAGTAAGCAAGGGATTTGATGGAGTACTCATCCACTCTCTTATAGATGATAACGAAAGGCCCTTCCAAGATGGAGACAAGCTTTTCCTTCTAGACATGATAAGGTTGTGATAGTAGAGTATCAAGTTTTACACTTGGAAGGAAGGGAGAGGTGGCCAGAGCTCATTACCAGCTTGGCCCTCTTTAGTGACAGTTTTTGCTAAATTAGTCATAGCCTCAGACTATAACTGGATGATGTGCTGCGCCAACTTCTTCATGGCTTTATCTGGATCATCAGTCATGACTGAGAAAACATCTTTGGCTAGTAAAGCAGGCACCCCAGATTCTTCGCCATACAACACACAGAAAGGGGACATCTTGAGGATCCTGTGATAACAGATATGGTAGTCCATGTGGGCACTGGGTAGATATAGATCCAAGTTAAGAGGGTCTGAAGTAGTCATCTCTCATAAAGTAGAAACCAAGTTTCCATTATATCTCTCAATAGTAACGTTGGTGGAAGGGTTGTAAGGGGCCATGAAAAGTTGCTGAGCTCCCATAGATGAGGATAGAATCTTAACTACTCTGTGGGTGAAGTTTTTCCCATTATCACAGAGAAGAACATGGGGACAACCATTGCGAAAGAATATACACCGTTTGGAGGAAAGTGGCAGTGGCTTTAGCCGTCTGAGCTAAAAGAACTACAGCCTCGACCCATTTGGAAAGTGATTAATCCCTACCAATTTATAGCGATTTCCACCCGTAGTTTGGGGTAGAGGGCCAACCATATCTAGGCTTATTGTGTAAAAGGACTGTTGAGGAGTGGTAGGTTGATATTGATGCCTGTTTTGAAGCTGGATTGCTTTATACAAGTCAGACAGGCATCCAAACCTTTGATTATGGTCGCCATGACTCCCTCCCAGTAGTAGCGTTCTTTCACCCACTCATAGGTTTTCCGCACTCCACTATGCCCTAGGATGGTGAGACTCTAAAATGACATGTACTCTCTTAAATGGTCGGAGGTAGGTCAACCAGTTCGCCTTTTACTTTTTTGTATATCTTTCCATCATCCACCTTAGTGTTACAGGAGCGTTGCTTTAGCATCTTCTGAATGGGTTCTCCTCATCCGCCCAAGAGTCAGGAGTTATTAGGAGTTCATGTAGACTCTCCGCTTCACTATTATCTAAGTGAAGGACTGGAAGCAAGGTCAACCCATCGACTTTCATGTGGCGCGTCCCAACTTAGTGATCAATGTTCTTATCATAATGCTGGAGCTTCAAAGACCACCATTCCAACTGCCCATTGAGATCTTTCATAATCTGTAACTACTAAAAGAGGCGTGGTCACAAACTAATTTAAATGAGTTCCTTATAAGAAAGGGCGTTAATATTTGATGGTAGGAAAGATGGCAAGGCACTCTTTCTCAGTTACGCTATAGTTGCGTTCCGCCTTAGAAAGCATATTGCTGAAGTATGAAACGGGATGATCACCCCCATGCTCATCCAATTGAGACAAGATAGCTCTGACAACATAGTCAGAGGCATTGGTAAACAGCATGAATGGTTTGCCATAGTTGGTGTGGTGTAGGATTGGCCGTCGCTGCAGAAACTTTTTTAGCGTTTTAAATGCAGCCTTTTGTTCCGCTTCCCAATGGAAAGGAGTGTTATTAGCTAAGAGGCGTACAAGGAGCTCACTTAGTTGGGCGATTTTAGGGATAAATTGGTGGTAATAACCCATCATACCCATAAATATCTGTATAACGCGCAGGGTTTTAGGAGCAGGTATTTTGGATATAGGCTCAACCTTGTCTTGGAGGGGTTGAATGAAGTCCCTGAAGATGGCGTGTCTAAGGAAATCTAATCTATTTTGGAAGAAAGTACATTTTGATGGCTTTAACTTGATGTTGGATGTGCGTAGGTGTTGTAAACTTCCTTCAGATGAGTCAGATGCTCGTTGAAGGTTTTAGAGACCGTGATATCATCCAGTAGACAATCACACAACTTAGCTTGGGGTCTTGTAGAATGGAATCCATGGCTTGCTAAAAGTATCAGGCGTATCACACAACCCATTGGGATAATCTCATGGGTTGGAATAGGCAATACTGCAAAATAAGAGCACATTTCTCTTGGTCTTGGGGAGAAATTCCATCTTCCAGTATCCACTAGTTTTTTCTATAGCGTAAAACACCTTGGATACAGAGAGTTGGGCCAAAGCGTCATCAATTAGGGGTATAGGGTAACTAATTTTTGGTGAGTTTATTCGTTTGTGGTAGTCTATAACAACCCAATGACCGCCATTCTTCTTTTTATGAGCATTTGAGGAGATTAACAAGGGCTTTGAGAAGGCACCAGCAGCCCTGTATCCAGTAGCTGTTTCAGCTCCATCTACATTTGGAGCTCCTCAACTTTTAATTTATGAAAAGGCCTGGATTGAATAGGCCAGGCGTCACCAACATCAATGGTGTGGCTCCAGTCCTTCATATGACCATAGTCAGTATCAGATTTGGAGAAAATGTCACTATAGGTCTCTAGGAGAGAGTGAACTTTTTCAGGCTCTGCGGAGGTTAGATCATCAGAAATATGAACGTTGGTCAAAGCGCTTATCAATTGGTCAGTTGGTAGTCCCAGATCTAACATAGATTCAATATAATGGACTTGTTGAATGTCCACAATTGGAATCAGCAGGGCTTTTCCAATCTCCTGATGCTTCTTTAAGATCATGTCCCTGTTAATACTATTCCTCAGCAGAAAATTGATCATCACTGGTAGGCAGGGTCTAGAATATCTGGTAACACCCAAGACTCCAAAGGACTTTCCCATCAATGCTTGTTAAGTGCAGTAGGCAGTTGTGGGGATTTGCATAGTAATCTTGGTGTCTATCTTTTTTTGTTCACCCTCTTTGACTACTAACTCCTCTGAAGCATTCAAGGAGTCAGGAAGCTTTTCGTGTTTCTGCCTGACGTGTTATAATGTAAGGAGAAGGCGTAGGAAGGGTACTCAACTATGCATGTGTATTCTTTCTTCTTAGGCTCATCATTTGTAAAGGCTAGTAGAAATTTGTATTTTAGAAATGAGATAAATGCCTGTTTCATGTTGATAATTCCTTCATACTCAATCGTGAATTGAGTGCTAATAGGAAGGTCGTATGCATTATTGTCCAATGCCACAGTGGTGGCAGACAGGAGGAGCTTCCCAATACGAATGGGTAGATAATATTAGGCTCCATTAACTTGAATGTTGTTGGGCCCCACAGTTCCAAACTCTTGTATATAGTCAGGTCAGGCGCCAACTTAATTTTATGGATGAGCTTTATAAGAAACCACATTAACTGGAGCACCCATATAAAGAATGGTTAGAACGCGCAATTTATTGATGACATCATCTACCTTGGTTATAGTGCTACCAAAAGTAGGGGAGGGCGAGAACCTCCTTCAAATGGAGAGAGGAGGCAAGGCGTTGAGCAATAGCAGGGTATCTATCTCATATATATTAGAGGGTATGAACCTGTTGGGTTAATCGGATCACTATAGTGATAAGCTGTCAGCATCACTAGCAGTATCAATCAACTCTTAACACCTTAACACCTGGTGGAGATAAGTCCGGGGGGTATCATGGCCATATCTATTCTTTCAAGCCTCACCCTATCCGGTATCTGAACTTCCATTGGGGCTCCTAATACATTATATCCCGCGTCTTCACCACCCACTTCATACTCGTCATCAGAGGGGTTGTCACTGCACACCAAAGAGTTGCTAAGAGGGGGTGAGAATGGTCTTGTTCTCTTCAATGGAGGGCCTTTTGGCGCTCATCTAAACTCTTGACTTTTGAAGGGATCTTCGTAGCTGCCCTAGATTTTGAGGCCACTTGAGGAGAAGAATTCTTTTAATGCATGGTCAGAGTTGATGACATGGTTGTTATGGAGGACACCTCCAAGTGACGTGAGGGTGGAGCCGCAGTGATGGACCCTTTAAGAAAGAGCGTGGGGTGTGATGAGAACTCAACTGATTTCATAGGGCTGACTTGGTGTGCAGCTGAGGAAGAGAGTTCGACCTTGTCACCCCTGGTGCCCTCTGGTCAACCTCTAATTGAAGAGGGCAGTCTAGTTTGGGGCGCCCCACAGGAACTTGCTTTGGAAGGGTAGTCAGCACCGGAGGGTTCAGTACAACATCTTGGATAGGCGAAGCTTCATGGAGATTAGCAACCTCTAATAATGCCTCTTTTATATCACAAGCATTCCATAGGAACGCTTCACTGAGACAATATATCAGGCTAAGGAAGAGTAAGAGGCTAATCCAGCCAGAATGGCAGCAATTGCGACATCCAAAGGTAGCATTTTAGTGAGCAGGAGAGGCTGGGCTGCACTGTAAAACCAGTCAGTGAAGGTGGCAACTGATTCGCCCTCTAGTAGACTTAGGCACATAAACGCCTGTTTTTTTCCTGTGTAAGCTCTGCATGGATAAAAAGTCTTCAAAAAATGCTTTATTCATTTCTGCCCAAGTATTAAGGGTTTCCATATAAGGAACCATCACCCCTTTGGTGGAGCAGCTGAGTCATGTAAGATATGTTTTATATTTTAGAATTAGTTGTCCCTTCCATAACAGCCTCAAAAACGAAGAGGAACAAGGCAATGCTACCCTCACCTAGGGTAAAATTGTCTCTAAAAGGGTGTTTTAAGATAACTGGAGCAGCCCCTCAAAAACTGTTTTCCAATATACAAAAATATCAACAAAATGGCAGTTGAAGCTGCAGCTGCCCCTGCCAACACCCTACTTCGCCAGCAAATTCATGGGGTGATGGAGCCCCTTGTTGAGGGTATTCCTATCCCCAATTTTCCCCATGATTTTGAGGAAGATGCAAAATATGAAATTGAGAAGCTATCTCTTGGTGTGAGCCGCGCTTGCATTGACATGACAAAAACTTCTCTTTTTAACCCCAATTATCTCAAATCCCGAAAGCCCATCAAGTTTTCACTTGTGTGCTAGCTTTCATCACTTTCAAAAGCATGAAATTTCTCAATACGTTGAGGCAATGGACACTGCTGGCCTCATAAACGAAGAAAACCAACAACTATACCTCCTTATGCCCCATGTTGCTGATGCTCCCACCCTGATGCTGTCTATCATGGTACACCAGCTATTGCGGGCGCCAGATAAATGATTCCTCAAAGCTTCCTCGCCTTCTGATATGGCTTCCTAGGCTGCTAGCTGAGGTGCCATATTAGGATTTTTTACTTTAATATTCCCTTTGTTTGGCCCATTTGCAAATAAAGATATGTGGCGACTCCCATTTTTGGGTTGGGCACCACTAGTGCTAAAAAAGAGATAACTGAAGCAGCCTCATGGGAGGCTTGGCATAAGCTTTGTTCAAGTTATAAGAAGAGACAGTGAGCTGACTAGATGCTGTTCTAAAGCAGCTAGCCAGGGTTTTGATGCAGCGAGGAGGTTGTGAGGGTTAATTACCCCAATATCCTCCATATCTAAAAACGATTTAGGTGGTGTACAGGCCCTTGTAATGAGCGCCACTTGTTGGAATCCAGGAGATTTGGATGCTTGCTTGTTCTATTCAGCCCTGGATTTCAACAATAATTTTCAGGAAAAGTTTCACTCTCTATTGCTGGGATAAGTATTTTAAGGGATTACTAGACCAAATATATTTAAAATAATAAAAGTTAAATTTAAATAAAGGTCTCTTTATAAGATTTTTACCAATAATAAATTGAGGATCAGGAAGCAAACACTATTAAATTCTTGCTGCTTAGTATTTAAAGCAGTTCAAGGTATGAAGCAAGTTTTGCATGAGATTCATTTGAAGCTTCAAACCTTTTTAGGAAATATGAATGTTTGACCTATTGGAGATCTTGAAACTCGCCTCGCTTCATTGGAACACCCAATGGAGGGTCAATAGCAGGCAATACAAACCTGTGAGGCAAAGATTTAATATATTTTACCCAATCAGATGGCGGACTTCCAAATGACTTCACTGATTCCACCGCAGTGTCAGCGCAACCTGACTATCAACAATCAAGCATTTTGGCTGAGGAAAGTGAGTTAACGGATTACCTCAATTTGAGGGGTTCTACCAAGAATCAACCAGGGTCCTTTGGCCAATATTATCCAAATCTATTTCTAAAACACTCTTTTCAAAGTATTGGACTTTTAATTGTCTGAAAGTATGAGAAGAAATCAAATTAAAGTTTAAGTAAATATCCATCCGCTTCCAACTCCACCACCCCACCCCCAGAATAACCAGTAAGAGCAGATATGGCACCGCAGCAAACTGATCACAGAAACAGAACTGGCGTACTGAAAAAGGAATGGGCCATCATACTTTGTACGAAGACATTGAAGTGGAAGATGCACCCAGCATAGACGCCTCTGCTTCCAAGTCCAAGTCAAAGCCTGCTCCAGTTTAAACTCATAAATTTTCCATACTCCTTATCTACCATGGACAAAACAGACACCTTGTGTGCACTAAGATGAATCTCCACTAGCAATAAAAAATAAGCAAAATATTGTTTATTTTTGCCTGCACTGGATTCCACAAGCTGGGTAGTTTTTATCATAAAGCTGTCCAGGGAGACCAAATTGATTGTGGGAATTGGTCTCTTATGAGGAGTGTCTTCTTAGATTCTTCGCTCTGAGATGCCAATAACTGAGGGATCAGGGGATTCAAGGGCACTGGGTTCATCACAGGAACCACTCATTGAATGGCTAGTGCTGGAGAAAGTGAAACAATGGGCAAATGGGACATTACAGCGTCTTCTAGCACCAAAACACATACCCAGTGAGCTTGGCTCAAACTGTAATGCTGGGCGAAAGACAAGGGTCACACTGACTGGTAATTCAAAACCCTTCTTAAGCCTTCTCTGGTATAGAGGCTTCTACCATCACCCCTTCTTGCTTGACGCCTGCCAAAGCGTAGCACCAATAGAGACTGCCATCATTCACATCTGATCAAGTGAACCACCCTGCACATCCCAGCAGCATGATTAGTGGACATGGGGTCCAAAGCAGCAAGAAGTACTGCTACTACTAAACTAAATGGTAACCCAATTCCAGGGTCTGGTCACGGAAAGCTTCCATGAACAAAGCCAGAGAAACAATTCAGCACCCAGCAAAAAATCTGGAGCAGGAGAGCCAAATGTGAGACTGTCACCTGCACAACTTATGACACCAGCATTATCAATGGGGGTGAAACCCCCGCCTGGTTAGCCAAGAATATGATTCTGAGCACCCATTGGTGAGCATCGCCATCTACGGCGTCCAATAAAGCCATGATTCTCTGAGCGTCCATCAGAGAGGCTGAATCCATATTATTAGCTGAAAATTGCACTTGAATATTGGCGAGGACGTACAACGCTCAGTTTACAATCTCCACGGATGGGGCATCTAGAGTCTCCCACTCAATGGCAGTATGGGACCTGACCTGGAGACTTTGGGATGAATTACTTGATCAGGAGCTCCCCCATCACCACGTGGGAGAACTCAAAAAAAATTAGCCAACTGACCACACGAACAGTAAAAGACTGAGCACTGGCTGCAAGTTCAAGTGGTAAAATGAGACCATTGCATCATTAACTTCTAAAAGAAGTGTAGAAATGGTGGACACTAAGGTTCAGGCAATTATGTCTCATAAGTTGCAAATGAAATTGAGACTGGTCTGCCATTTGAAGTGCGTGAGGACCCAGAAACAACCCATAATGCCAGGGTCATTGCCGTTCAAATGACTTAGTAGCAGGTGGGAGCAAATTGATGAGGTAGCAGTGATTGATGACTACCATCACCACCATCTCTACTAGTAACAAAACTGTGAGCACTGCGGTGACAGCATATTCCACTATGATAAACTCCCTGGGACCCATGAAGGTCCTAAGATGCGCTGAGGGCCACTGGTTGTTGACAAAGTAGAGAGTTTGTGGAACCTCACCCAGCGTGGAGAAATGATCTCCAAAGATAATGGTGCCTCTTGACGCTAGAGGTCGTCCACAAGCGAGGACATCCTCAATATTCCGCTAACTCAATAATCTCACTTGAGTAGGGTGGGCAACAACATTGTAAGAATAACTTTGGCCCAGTCATTGCGCAACCCTGGGAACATAGTACTTGGTAGCAGCAGCAGCAGAAAAATGATAAAAATTTTAGAATTGGATAATTGGATGGAAAGGGAATTAACTTTTAAAAAGATAAATAAAATTGACTGACAACCATACAAGTGAGGGAAAGTTGTCTTAAGCACTAAAGGGCTTAGGGAATAAATGTGAATGCATGAATGAGGGTATCACACTCCCATCAAATTTTAGAGGAATGAGTTTTTAAAACACACTTGATGCTGAATTGACCTTCCACTGGCCCGCTGACTCTTGGTTGAATTTCACTAACAATTTTTTAACTCCACCATGATTCTGCTTGACAGATCAGCAACGCTTAATTTGGTGGGAAATTGGTTGTGCCCATGGCTAGGCCACGTAGTCAAGGTCCCATTGGATATCAAAGGGAATGTGCCATTGACTCCAGTGGAGTTGGACCCCTCAATTTATCTAGATTTCTGGCTTATTCGCAGAGCCCAAGTATTGTCAACAGGGATAGATGCTCGCCACTCTCCTTCTGGCGGCCCCTCTTGCCCCCGCCATCTCCACACATACCCCCTGATCTGTTGGAGAAGCTCTTGCATAGTAAAATAAGGGAAAGGGGGCAACCTTAAGGAGTTTCACATTTTCCACATCTCATCCACCACATGGGCTAATTCTCCCTGGGTTACAAGGGGAACGGCCTCCTTATTTACCCCCTTTTAATGTGGAATGGAAAATCTGTGCAATTGAAGCACAGGAGGCGCTTTCACATACTTACACCTAGGTCATTGTCAATACCTGGGTATGTATCATTAAAAATTGAGCTAATTGCTGTAAATATGAGGCATGGATGAACTGTTCGCCAAGGAGGTCCTGAACTGTTGTAAGAATTTACTTTGGTTGTTATCAGCAAGCAACCCAGTAACCTTTTTACTGCAAGGTTCAGTTTCCTTTTGCACTTCGTCACATTGTATAGAATGAATTATTAATTGATAATAGTATGGAGACTATTATCTGTAGTTGAGTATGAATTATATTTTGGCCAAACGCTCGGCCAGTATTTCTGATTAAATACTCATGATGTCATACTTGTAGGGTTTCGTTCCCTTCCTCTTGTCCACCTGATCTTTGCTGAGATACCCCGGTAACAGTCTCTTCAGCCCAACACAGTCAGCAGCTATCCCTGATTGTGGCTCTTTCTTCTCTAGATCCCCACTAGGATTTTACTCTTTTCTATAAGTGTCTTCCAAATAAATTCCCTCTACAATAATATCCCTGAGATAGAACAGCACAATGGAAGCTGATGATAGCTTAACTATATACTAAATAGATAATATTACTGTTCTTGGAAATACTGTTTTATATAGCAAATTCTAAGGAATATATATAGTAAGGAATTTGGCTGTTTAACCCTCAGTTGACACCTCTTCGATGAAATGGCAGCCATTGCCATTGAATCACCCATCCTCGTCTTGGCAGTGATGGTCTTCCCAATCCTGGTTAGGATTCCGTCATTGGACATCCTTGAGACCTAAAATGGAAAAAGTCAGAAAACGTGTCCCTAAAATTTTCCTCTTGATCCAAGTGAACCAACTATATTTGGCTAGCGACTTGCTTAGGTAATGGGACTTATTACTCATTAAAGCAGGTTACTCACCAACTGATCAATTTTCTAGTTGCAGGCGGCATCACTCACCTCAAAACTTGGTATTTATTCCCAATCATTCGGTTATTAAACCTGACAGATCCCAATTAGTACACCTGATAGTTAATCACTATCAGATGCCCTATTTCGTCAGCAACTCCGTCCAATGAGATCTTAAGTATTCATCCGGATTGATCCCCAATGGATATGACCAGGCAAATATCCCAAAATTCCCCAAATGTAGTTACTCCAAAACTTGGTCCAACTGATTTCTGATTCACTTCGCCTTAGGGAATTTTCCCCTAGTGATACCAGGTAATCTAGCAGGCTGGGAATATGGGCAAAAATCCCAACACATTCCCCCTCTTGACTAAATTTCCAGTGAGAAAAGGACTGGGCATGAGAACCCCACTTTGGACACTTGGTTGAATACTTCATTGGTTCAAGAAGAGTACACTCATCAATACTCAACACTGCTCAGGATGATCTTCGTCATATGGCATTCTTCCTCTTCCTCCTTGCTACCACCTTCTCAGAGCGCGGTCCCCACAATTACTGTCATGACGGGCTGATTGATTTACACATGACAATATTAGTCCCGGGATCCAGTTTTCCCCCTTTTCAGGGTATATGACCCGCTGTCATATTCAGGATTCTTGGTCCAGTATCCTTGATTTCCTGATTTTCTCCTCATCCTAGACAGGAGACTCTTACCATCGATGTTCATTTTGCAGCTCAATTAAGAATGCTTATTTCTTATTCGCCCTTGTTATTTCTCTCATAACCTCTTGGCTCAAGTCATTCCTGATTCTTACCTTGGAGAGCTTATCTCATTAATTTTGAGATCAATTTCTCCAAAATTGGAGCCTAATGGATTGTAGAGTGAATAATGTCAACTTTCATATAAGTCCGAGATCCCCCTCTCATCCAGCTCATATGTCAAATTCTGTGTTGCGATACCAGCAGCTTCTGAACATTTTGTCTGATCAAGACCTCCATCTCTTCCAGCAGATGAGTCAGTATTCTCGATGGAACCTTTTTTATGGTCCTTCTAGGACTCATATGCCTAGTATGGCGCTAGCAGCTAGTCCCTCTGTCAAAAAACAGAAATGGTAAATAATCCCTCCAAAACCAGGCTGGCTATCATTCCAAACAACTCTCAGCTGCTTCTTCATCTGCTGTCAATTCCAGAGTTGGATTTTGAAACTCTCCTGAATTCAGCTCCTTTTTCTGATGCTCCGACCATTGTTGTAGATGCTCCAGAGATTATGCCAGTTGCTCTTGATCACTCATTTCTTGCCAGATCAGACCTGCTTCCTAAGTTCCTCTTCTGACTCGGGCAATATTACAAACCCGCTGTTCTGGTCTCTGAGCTCACCATTGGTAACAGTATTTACTTTGAGCTCCCCTACGCTGAACTCTGGGCCCAAGCTACTGAGGCCTTGAGCCTAGCGCTGAATCCCTCTGATCTTGATAATATCCAGGATTGGGATACTTTCACTTATGCTCTTTGCTTTGCTGGCCAAGTTCTTCGAAGTTGGTCCACAAAGCTTCCAGCCTCACTTGGGTTCCACTGTTTGTTCAGATTTAGCTTCTGAGAAGCCCTTAGTTGTCACTTGCAGGATGCAATCCGCTCCCTTCATGACTATCTCTTCTCTGGTGCTTCCCATCGGTATCTTCCGCTGATGGCGTTGATAGGGGCATGATTCAGCAACCCTCGTCAAGCATCCCTTCTTCGTTGCCAGCCCATATGTCTGGCGTCCTTGATGAAGCCCATCGTTAGGCGCTCAGGCTAATCTTTTGCTCCAGTACCATATTGGGATTACTCAGGTTATTCGCCAATTGCCTCTTCTTATACTGTTGCTTTACTCCCGCTCTGGGGCTTCACGATTGGTTTCATCCAACATCTTAATTTCCCTTCCCCTAGTCACTTTCTTGCAGGGTTCTGCATCTGCTCAAAGAACGTGGTTCCGCGTAGGTCTATCCCTCACTAGAGTTCTATCTCATATTGATTTTAATGGGCTGTTCATTTTACTGTGATCCATCCTCCCTCCCCCGAGAGGTGATATTGGCGGAATCATCTCCATACTAAGGACAATTAATAAAAATAAAAAACTATAAACTTATATCGGCTTTTTCTCTGTGCAGTTTATAATCATTTTCCAACATCATTATCAAAGTTTTATCTTTATTTTCTTTTTTCCTATGGGACTTGACCTTGTTTTGGTTCAGTGGTCCATCTTTTTATTTTTTCCCCCAAACTGAGTCCTGGGTACTTAAACCTGCCAGTTTTCTTAAGGTTCAGAGGTCCTTTCTTGGACTTAACCATCTAGATTGGTTCAAAGGTCCTCTTTTGACTTGACCTAATCATCAGGACATGACCAACTTAATGGTTCATCAGTCCTTCAGAAACTCTTTTTTTCATTGATCCATCGCTTTAAATACTTAGCGTGGACTTGATTCACAACTCTTCCATCCAAGAGATTCTTGATGGAGTAAGCATCAGTTACCATCTTGGTGATCACTTCGAACAGACCTGACCACAATGCATATAATTTGTTTCTTTTTCCGACACCATGTGTATCACAATAGGCAACTCTTTCCCTTATTTGATATTCTGCTAAAGCCAGTCAGTTCTTATCATCCGTTGATTTCACTAATATCTTTTTCTTTAAGGTTGTATTGAATGCTTGAGATTGAATATCAAAAAGAATGCTTGTCAGTTGGTTCAGGTATTTCTCGGTACTCATCCCCAATGTAGGTTCCACCACTGAATATAAAATTGGCAGCAACGCGGCCATTCTTCCATATAACAATCAAAATGGCGTCTTTCCATTGCTGTATGATGACTAATATTGTATACAAATATTACTGAACTCAGGTATGTTCCCCAAAGGAAGTTCTCCCTGCAACTAGCTTCCTCAGCGTCGTGGCCAGCGTTCCATTCACCCTTTCTACCAGTCCATTTGTCTCCAGCTGGTAAGGTAATGACACAGCTCCTCATATCCCCATTATCTCATTTAATCTCAGGATCACATGAGACGTGAAGTTGGTCCCATTGTTGCTAAGAAGGACCTGCAGACATCCATGCCAGTATACTTTTTGATCCAGGATGAACCTCGCAGTACTGATAGCATCTACTCTCATTAGGGCCTTCATCTCAACCCATCTCGTCAGTTGGTCAATAGCAACTATAATTTACTTGACTCCCCTGTGCTCATCATCAGCGGTCCCATCATGTCAATGGACACCTTGTGCCAGGCAAATCCAGGGATGACCAGTCAGTATCCAGGTTTATTTTTATGTGGTTTGTGCAGCTGGCACTCCACACAACAAGCTAGATAATCCGCGACATCGTAGCTGATGGATATCCAGTAATAGTACTGGCGAATATAGTTGGTTGTTTTCCTCAGGCCTCCATGACCGACAACCTTGTGAGATGCTTGCACTATAGCTTCTCTTTCCAAAGGTTTTGGGAATAATAACCGCTTCCCATTGATTGTCTTGAATACTTTTACATCCATAGTCTCGGTGTTTTATCACTTTCTGAAGCACACCTTGGATTTCTTGGGGCTTTTCCCCAATTTTTCCTTCAACTATTCTCTGGAATAGCTCATTTACATGCGGGTATACCATTTGGACCATTGGTAACTGCAATAAGCCATTCGCATTTCTGGTGAGAAGCCCCCACTCAGTGGACAATCTTATAATCATAAGCCTGGAGCTTAAGTGCCCATTGGGCCAGTCGTCCTTCCAGCTCTCTCAAATTGTGCAGCCAATGCAGCGAATAGTGGTCCATTACCACCTTAAAGTGTGTTCCATGGATGTACACCTGAAACTGCTTGCATGGATAAATGACCACAAGGCGTTCACGCTTAGTCACGGTGTAGTTCCTTTCAGTGGCTGAGAGTGTCCAGCTCACATATGCCACTGGATGTTTGTCCCCAAGTTTGTCTACTTGGCTCAGTATGGCACTGATCGCTGTCAATGAAGTATCAGTTTGGATAATAAACTCCCTATCATAATTTGGATATTTCAGAATTTGCGACTCTATTAAATACTGGCGTAACTCATTGAAGGAGTTCTGGCCTCTTCATTCTATATGAATCCTTTTTTCGGATGCTTAAATAAATAGAATAATGGCTCAGCTATTTTGGCGAAGTCCTGAATAAATATTCTGTAGTATCTGACCATCCTAAGGAACACTTGAATGTCTCAGACACTCTTCAGTACAGCCATACATTCTATAGCTTCTATCTTCTGTTTGCAGCTGCAATACACTGGAGTTGATTAAAATCTCAGGTATTCCAACTCTTTCTAAAAGAAGTGGCACTTCCTTGGCTTGATCTTCAGGTTGGCTGACAGTCGCTTAAATGCTTCTTCCAAGTGGTGTAGGTGATTAGTGAACGTCCTACTGAACATGTTTATATCATCCAGATATACCAGGATGCACGAAAACTTTAAGTTGCTTTATATCACATCCATGGCCATCTGAAACGTTGCAGGCGCATTGCATAGACCCTGGGGTATCCTCATCAGTTGGTATAGCCCCCTGCGTGGTAATAATTGCACATTTTTCCTGGTCTTCCTTTTGGCAAGTTGATCTGCCAATATCCTGAGATCAGATCCATTGTGAGAAATACTTCGCTTCTCTTAAACAATCTAGTGCATTGTTAATCCTAGGTAGGGGATATGAATCCTTTTTCATAATTTTGTTCAGCCTTCAGTAAAAAATCACCACACAGTTGGATCCATCCTTCTTCTTCACAATCAGAATTGACTCACCCAGGGACTTGATGATGGAACTAGAAGCCCATGCTTCACCAGTTTGCTGATTTCATCCTCCAATACTGCTTCAGTAACTTTTGATCATCGAATTGGTCTCATCCTTATCGCAAATTTTCCCCAGTGTCAACCTTGTGAATCATGTCTCATGCGCATCCCAAATTGTGGTCATCCTGAGCAAACACTTCCCAATACTTTTTGAATAGTTTGAGCACCTCCTCTTGCTGGCCTTCTGACAGAACAAAGAGCTGCTCTCAGCAACCAGTAGGTTGATAGTTTTGGTTACCCTGACTGATGATTTCATCTCATTGAAAGTGGAATTTCTTCCATTCAGCTGTCAGGATTTCTCATCATTTCTTAGGTCTGAAACTCATAAGCCAAAAAATCGATATATTATATATTATATATATTTTGTATTTTTCTTGCAATGGGGCTTGCACCTACAAAAGTTCAGAGATCCTTCTTTCTTCTTCATCCAAACTGGATCCTAGGTACTTAAACCTAACAGTTATCATGGTTCAAAATCTTATCCTCTTAAGATTTAACCAACCATTTGGGTCAGTGGTCTCTTCTAGAACTTGACCAAAATATCAGGACATAAACATTTAATGGTTCAGAGGTCCGTTGGAACATTGCAACTATTTTCTCTTAGGCTCAATACTTCCAATTAGTATTGACCTTTCTCCCTATACAACCAGCAGCGCTGTTTCTTCATGTATAGGCTACACTTGCCAACTTTTAACAATACATTTGAATATTAGACCTAAAATCCCGACTGGTTATTTGTCCAACAGGTCCTATTTCATCTCTTATTTCGGCAACTGATGCTTTGATCCTCGTATCACATTAGCCAACAGTTTTATCCAAGTGCCCATATTGTTTTTCCCCTGAAAACGATTTTCAGCCTTCATGGCTATCCTTAATTACACAGGTCGTTCTGGCCTTCGTTAGCTTCATCCAATTAATCCTTAATTGATGAACTCGTCTCCAGTAACTTCTGATCATTGGTTAAGTGTTATTGATATACATGATTTTTCCACTGTCTTGGATTAATCATTTCCTGTTTTGCCTTCATATCTTCATTGGTATGGCAATCCAATTCACCGGATTGATTGCTTCCTATTTCACCAATTTCTCATCTAAACAATCACTCCTCAGAATATTTAAAGCAGATCCAATTTCAACCTGAGTTGATCCTGCTGTTCCTCAGACTATTTCCAGCGAGTCCAATTTTCAACCAGAGTTAGCCCTGCTGATACTCTTCATCTCAAGTAGATGTCCAGTGGAACTGATTTCCTTGCAGCTCTAGATAGTTCCATATCTAGGCTGCAAGTCCTTCCTTGAACGTGATTATCTTCAATTTGCTTCACTCAAAGCTCCACTGCTGAGCTGTGTGAGCGCCACTGAACGTGATCCTCTTCACGTTCTATCCTCGTTACTTCCTTTAGTAACTTATTTCCAAAATTGGAAACATCTTTATAGAACATCATTTTCTATATTCCTCAACTCAACTAGCCCTGTAGTGAGCACCAACTTGTAAAAATTTTACTTTGGTTGTTATTGGCAAGCAACCCAGTAACATTTTTACTGCACAGGTTTGGTTTCCTCATGCACTTAGTTATGTTGTATAGAATGAATTATTAATTGATAATAGTTGGAGACTATTATCTGTAGTTGAGTATGAATTATATTTTGGCCCAACGCTCAGCCAGTATTCCTGATAAAATACTCTTGATGTTGTACTTGTAGGGATTTGTTCCCTTACTCTTGTCCACCTGATCTTCGCTGAGATACCCTGGTGACAGTCTCTTCAGCCCAACATACAGTCAGCAGCTATCCCTGATTGTGGCTCTTCCTTCTCTAGATCCCCACTCGGATTTTTACTCTTTTCTCTAAGAGTTTTCCTATTATTTACCTCTGCAATAACATCCTTGAGACAGAACAGCACAATGGAAGCTGATGATAGTTTAACTATATTTCAAATGGATAATATTACTGCTCTCATAAATATTGTTTCTATAGTAAATCCTAGGGAATATATATAGTGGGGAATTTAACTGTTTAATTCTCAGTTGACACCTCTTCTATGAAACAGCAGCCGTTGCAGTTGAATCACTCATCCTTGTCTTGGCAGCGATGGTCTTCCTCATCCTGGCTAGAATTCCATCATTGGACATCCTTGAGACCTAAAATGGAAAGAGTTGGAAAACATGTCCCTAACGTTTTCCTCTCAATCCAAGTGAACCAACCATATTTGGCTAGCGACCTGCTTAGGTAATGGGACTTATTACCCATTAAAGCAGGTCACTCACCAAATGATCAATTTGCTAGTTGCAGGCGGCATCACTCACCTCAAAACTTGGTATTCATTCCCAATCATTTGGTGATTAAACCCAACCAATCCCAATCAGTACACCTGATAGTTTATCACTATCTGATGCCCCTATTTTGTCGGCAACTCTACCCAATGAGATCTTAAGTATCCATCTGGATCAATCCCTGATGGATATGACCAGGCGAATATCCTAAAATCCCCCAAATATAGTTACTCCAAAACTCAGGCCAACTGATTTCCGATTCACTTCGCCTTAGGGAATTTTCCCCTAGAAATTCCTGGTAAACTAATTGGCTGGAAATATGGGCAAAAATCCCAACACCTGTCCAGCATTTTAGAGCCTGCCTATGCTGGATCCATATTAATGGTGATGGCTACCTTCATTGGCAAGCCTAGGACAGTTGGGCCTAATACTCCAGCAGCTAGCGTACGCTTTTTTTGTAGAAGCCATAGATGACATTTGTAACTTTGGAAGTCTAAGGTTTTTGGGCTAGAATCACCCCTGTCAGTAGCTCTAGTTGACACCTCTATTGGGATATAGCTCACTAGCAAGCAACGGAGCCATGTTACAAAATTCTGGAAGAATATTTAGACCTCTACTCAACCTCTATCTACAATTTTGGTAAATTGAATGGCGTTTAAATTATGTTGAGACTGGGGACTCTCAACCCATTTTGTCCCATCCCTACCAGAAAAGTAAGGTTGAAGAGGATCAGGTGGCTGTTGAGCTCAAACGACTTGAAGATGGTTTATTGGTGTCTTGGCGTAGCCCTTGGGACTCCACTCTCCTTTTAGTTTAGAAGAAGGATGGAAGTCATCGTGTAGTGATGGACCATTGAAGACCTAACTCCATTAACAAGAAGGACAGTTATCCATTACCTTTAATTGATGGCTCTCTCCGCTTGTATGCTGGGTCACAATATTTTTTACTATGAATCTCGTTAGCAGATACTGGAAAGTAGAGCTTGCCTTGAAGATCAATTCAATTGCGCGATCATAGACAATGAGGGGTTTCCAAGCCTATGAGGATGCCACAGGGCCTTTGCAACGTGCCCGCCACCTTCTAACTTTCCATAAAAAGGTGTCCTATAGGAATTAAAGCTATCATATGTCATCATGTACCTTGATGATATTACTGTCTTCTTGCAAACCTTCAACAACCGTGTGAAACATCTCCAGGAAGCTTATCATTTTAGAAAGGCCTCGATAAAGCTCTAGCTTAGAAGTACTCCTTTTCCAATCTTAAATTAAAATCCTCAGACAAAAGTCCTTAAAACTTGGTATTCTTTCCATCCCAGATAAAGTTGCCGCCATTAAAAAGATGTAGCGCCCTCAGAGCCTTAAAACATAAAAGTATTCCTTAGCATGGTGGATCATAAGCATCGCTTTATCCCTCATTTTGCTTTATTAGCCAACCCCTTGGTCTACCTTCTACAAAAGAATGTACTTTTGAGTGGCATCCTGAAAAGGAACAGGTAGTTAATGTGTTGCAGACTGCATTTTGTACTAAACCTATTTTAGTTCGTCACGTTTTATATAACCCTTTTTGCTATTCACTGAAACTAGTGATATCGCGGTCAGGACCATCCTAAAACAGCAGGATGAGAATTAGATTGATCACGCAGTGGCTTATTTTACAAGACCCTAAGAAAGGCAGAACGAAACTTAACATTACTGAGCGCAAGTGCCTGTCTGTGTTATTGTCAATCAAGCATGTCCTGCCCTATCTATATGAACCATTTCACTGTCATCACTGACCATTCCTCGCTCTGATAGCTGCATCAGATTAAGGACTAAGATGGCCGGTTATCAAGATGAGCCCTAAGGCTTCAGAACTACAATTTTGCTATTGCCATCATGCAGTAGCGATTCATAAGAATGCCAATAATCTCTAGGGTGCCACTACTGCCGCCTTGACCCCCAAAGAAGACTGATTGTATGATTTAATTGTTTATCCTGAGCAATGGGAGTCATAAACTTCTGAGATTCAAACTGATCTATGAAACATGACCTAGGAATCAGATTAAAGAGGGAATGCTGTATAAGAAAATCAACAAGAAATGGCTCCCTTATATCTGCCCTTTTTCCTGAACCAATGCTATCATCAAAAGGATGCATGACCGTGGAACAGGGGGCAATAAAAAAGACCCATGTATGCTAAAGAAATGTTGCTATTAGATCAGATGGTTGAGATCATTGAAGAGGTTCTTGAGGCTTGTAAGACTTGTTGTTCCCAATACTGGGCTAGTCCCCAATATCAACATTCAGTTGTGGCTCCATCAACCCCCTTTAAGTCATCAGTATCGATGTAGTAGACCTCTGCCCACCAGATTACACAGTTTAAATAAATCCTATTAGCTATTGTTGAAATTTATAGTTTTTCTGAAATTCTTGGCCAATAACCCCTATAAATGTATTACCTGCACAGGTTCGTTGTTGTGCAATTTTCTGCGTTGTTTGATAGTGAAAATTATTCGTTTTATAATAGTATGGAGACTATTATCTGTAGTTGAAGTAAAGTACTAGGATTTGTCCCAACGCTTGGCTAGTATTCTCTTTATATCCTTATGATGTCCTGAATAGGGATTCATTCCCTGGTACTGTTTAACTCAATCCACGCTCAGATTTCTGTTTATGTTTTCTCTCTGTTGAAACACTATCAGCAGCAATCCCCAATTTGATTCAGCTTCTCTTCTCTGGATCCACGCTCAGATCTTTACTCTTTATCTTAAAAAGTCTCCCAATTAGAGCACACAGCAATACTTTTCCTTAGAAAGAATTGAACTTGATAGGGAGCGATAAAGTATACTAAGATAATACTCTGGTAAAGTGTACTGTAAAGTGGTGTTTTTCTTAGAAAATTTTTTAGGGAATTTATAGTGGGATTTGGACCCAACCCTCAGTTAACACCTCCTCGATGAAACAGCAGCTGTTGCTGTTGAATTACCCATCCTCATCTCAGCAGCGATGGTCTTCCCCATCCTGGCTAGGATTTCGTCATTGGACATCCTTGAGACCTAAAATGGAAAGAGTTGGAAACGTGTCCCTAACGTTTTCCTCTTGATCTTAGTGAAATAACCATATTTGGCAAGTGACTTGCTTAGGTAATGGGACTTGTTACCCATTAAGGCATGTCACAAACCAACTGATCGATTCACTAGTTGCAGGTGGCATCACTCACCTCGCAACTTAATCCTTAAATTCCCAATTGGTCAGTGATGAAACCCAACCAATTTCAATTGGTACACCTGATAGTTAATCATTGATAAACTATCAGATGCCCCTATTTTGTTGGCAACTCTGCCTGAAGAGATCTTAAGCATTCATCAGGATCTATCCCTGATGGATCCAACCCAGGCGAATAACTTGAAATCCCCCAAACATTGTTACCCAAAAATCTGTGTCAACTAATATCCAATTTACTTCGCTTTAGGAAATTATCCCCTAGCAATTCCTGGTAAACTGGTTGTCTGGAAATATGGGCAAAAATCCCAGCACATCCCCCTCTTGCCTAGATTTTCAGCAAGAAAATAATCGGGGCAGGAGAACACCACTTCAGACTCTCAGTCAAATGCCTCATTTGTTCAAGTGGAGTATGATCAATCAGTACTCAATGCTTCTAAGGACAACCTTCAGCATGCGGCTCTCTTCCTCTTCCTCTTCGCTACTGCCTACTCAGAGCGTAGTCCTCACAACCTTCTGTCATGCTGGGCTGATCAATTTACTTATGAGAATATTAATCCTGGGATCCAGTTTTCCCCCATCAGGGCATATGATCCACTGTTATATTCAGGATTCTTGGTCTGGCATCCTCAGTTTTCTGATTTTCTCCTCATCCTTGACAGGAGATTCTTACTGCCAATGTTTGTTTTGTGGCTTAATTAAGAAACTCATTTATTTTTGCCTTTGTTATTTTCTCATAATAACTTCTTGGCTCATATCATTTTTGATTCTTCTCTGGAGAGCTTATTCTATTAATTTTGAAATTACTTTCTCCAAAATTAGAGCTTGATTGATTTCAGAGTGCATAATGTTGACTTTCATATAAGTCTTACATCCCCTCTTGTCCAGCTCATATGGCAAATTCTGAAGCTCAGTATAACAGCTGCTCAATAGCTTTTCTGATAAAGAACTTTGGCTCTTCCAGCTGATGAGTCAATCTGCGCACTGGAACCTCTTCTACAGTCCTTCCAGGACTCATACTCCTAATCAATTACCCGTAGCCAGTCCTTCCATGGAATTACCATAAATGGTAACCAACCCAATGAAACCAGGTCAGCAATTGTCTTAAATGACTCACAACCAATCCCTCCTCTGTTTTCAATTCCTGAGTTAGATTTCAGAACTTCTCTGGATTCAGCTACATTCACAGATACTCCTAACATCATTGTTGAACTTCCTGAAGCAATGCCCTTTGCTCTTGATCATTTGTTCCTTGCCAGATCAGAGTTGATTCCGGAGTTCCTCTTATGACTCAGTCAAAGTTCAAGCCAGCTGTCTTAGCTACCAAACTAGCCATCAGAAACAGCGTACATTAGAAATTCCTATGAAGAATTAAGGGCCCAAGTCACTGAGGCTATGTCCATAGCTCTGAACTCTTCTGATCTTGAAAACATCCTAGATTAAGAGGTTGCAACCTATGCTCTTTGCTTTTCTGGTCAAGTTTTTTGAAGTTGGGCCACAAAGCTTCAGCCTCTCCCATCTTCCATTGCTCATTCTGCTTCAGCTTCTGAGAAGCTCATAGTGGTTGCCTGCAAGATGCATTCGCTCCTTGCATGACTATCTCATTTCTGACATGTCCCATTTGTATCTTTCACTGATGGCATTAATAGGGGACATGATTCAGCAACCCCCACCTAGTATCTCTTAATTGATGCTGGCCCATATGTCCAGTGTTCTTGACAAATCCCATTGGAAAGCGCTCAAGACCAATCTTTTAGCTCCGGTACCATATCAGGATTACTCAGGGGTTATTTGCTGACTGCCTCTTCTTGTACTGTTGCTTCCCCCTCTCTGGGGTATCACGTTTGGAATCTTCTGACATTTCAATTTCTCTTCCCCTAATCACTTTCTCACAAGGATCTGCATCCGCTCAACAAACTTGGTTTCAAGTAGGTCTAGTCCTCGCTATCAACTGATATTAATAGATTTTGACAGGTTGTTTACTACTACTATGATCCATTCTCCCTCCCCCAAGAGGCAACATAGGCGGAATCATCCCCAAATCGAGGATAACCATTAAAAATAAAAATCTCAAAAATAAGTTGTTTTTTCTATGCGTTTTTAATAATTTGTTTTTTCCCATATTTTTATATTTCTTTTGTTTTTTTTATTTTTTCCTATGGGACTTGGCCTTTTTTGGTTCAGCGGCCCATCTTTTTATTTTATTCCCCCAAAACTGGATCCTAGGTATACTTAGACCTACCAGTTTTCTATAGTTCAGAGGTCTTACTTTTTAAGACTTAACCATCTAATTTGGTTCAGCGGTCCTTTTTTGGACTTAATCAAATCATTAGGACATAACCAACTTAATGGTGCAGCAGTCCTTTGGGAACTCTTTTTTATTATTTTTTCATCGATTATCACTTTAAATACTTAGCGTGGACTCAATTTACTATCCTTCCATCCAAGAGGTTCTTGATGGAGTTGTCAAACATCACATCTTAGCGATAATCTAAAATGGACTCAACCACAATGCATCCAATTTGTTTCTTCTACCAAAAATATGAGTAACGCAATAGGCAACTCTTTTGCCTAAATGGTATTCTAATAAAAATGGTCAGTTCTTATTGTCCATCATTTTTTCTCAAATACTTATCTTTAAAGTCAAATTGAATGCTTGCAATTGAATTTCAATCAGGATATTTGTCAATTGGTTCAGGTACTTCTTGGCACTCATCCCCAATTTTGGTTCTACCACCAAATATAAAATTGGCAGCAACGTGGTCTTCCTCCCATATAGCAACTCAAACGGCGTTTTTCATATCACTGTATGATGACTGATATTGTAGGCAAACGTCACCAAACTCAGGTATGTTCCCACGTGGATGTTCTTCCTGTGACCAGCTTCCTCAGCGTCATGGCAAACATCCCATTAACTCATTCTACCAGTCTGTTTATCTCCAGCTGGTAGGGTACAGACACAACTCCTTGGATCCCTATTATTTTAATTAATTGCAGGATCTCATGAGACAAGAAATTCGTCCCATTGTCACTCAGCAGACCTGTGGGAATCCATGTCAGTACACTACTTGATCTAGGATGAACTTCACAGTGCTGGTAGCATCTACTTTTGCCAGGGCCTTCATCTCGATCCATCTCATCAGATGATCAATTGCAACTATTTGTACTTGACTCCCCCTGTGCTTATCGTCAGTGGTCTCATCACGTTGATGGACACAATATTCCAAGCAAATCCAGGGCGGACCAGTCAGTATCAAGTTGTACTTTGTATGGCTTGTGCAACTGACACTCCACACATCAAGCCAGATAGTCCACAACATCATAGTTAACGGACTCCTAGTAGACTGGCAAATATGGTCAGTTGTTTTTCTCAGGCCTCCGTACCTGACAACCTTATGAGCAGCTTGAAAAATAACCGCTCGCTCTTACAGCTTTGATAATAGTAATCACTTCCATTAATTGTCTTGGAAACTTGTAGATCCAAGGTCTTGGTGTTTTCCATCATTTTTGAAGCACATCTTGGATTTCTTGGGGCTTGTTCCTAATTTCTTCATCGACCATTTTCTGGAATAGCTTATCCGCCTGCTGGTATAGCATCTGGATCATTGGTAACCGCAATAAGCCATTCACATTCTGATGAGAAGCTCCAGCTTGGTGCACTATCTCACTATCATAAGCCTGTAACTTTAGTGCCCATTGGGCCAGTTGTCCTTCTGGTTCTTGTAGATTGTGTAGCCAATGCAATGAGGAGTGGCTCATCACCACTTTGAAGTGCGTTTCATGGATATACACCCAAAACTGCTTACCATCGTAAATGACTGCAAGGCATTCATGATCAGTCACAATGTAATTCCTCTCAGCAGCTGAGAGTGTCCAGCTCATATATGCCACTGGATGTTTGTCCCCAAATTCATCTATTTGGCTCAGTATAGCGCCACTTGCCATTAATGGAGCTTCAGTTTGTTTAAAAATTCTCAATTGAAATTCAGATATTTCAAAATTGGAGAATCTATTAAATACTGGCATAACTCATCGAAGGATTTCTGGGCCTCCTCACTCCAAATGAATCCTTTTTTCAGATCCCTCAGCAAATGGAAGAGGGGCTCGGCAATTCTTGTAAGATCCTGAATGAATCTTCTATAGTATTTGACCATTCCAAGGAACACTTGGATATCTCAGACACCCTTCAGTAAAGACCTTCTGGTAATCTTATCTCATTGTAGGTCTAAAAATTATGAACCAATAAAATTGATATTCAATATTTTATCTATTTTTGATTTTTTTCTTTTGCAAAAGGGCTTTTAACTTACAATTAGGTTCAGAGGTCCTTCTTTTTCCCTCATACAAACTTGTTCCTAGGTATAATCTGACCTATCAATTATCATGGTTCATATTCTTATCCTCTTAAGATTTAACCATCTATTTGGTTCAGTGGTCCTCTTTTAGGACTTGACCAAAATCTTAGGACATGCCCATTGTAATGGTTCAGTGGTCCTCTTGGAACATTGCAAATATTTTCTCTTAGGTCCAATACTTTCTCTTTTTAGTATTGACCTTCTGTACTATATGACCAGCAGCACTTTTTCTTCTCATAAAGGCAACACTTGCCAACTTTGGCAATACTTTTAAATGTTTTCATTCAATAGGCTTATAATCCCAACTTGTCATTTGTCCAACAGGTCCTAATTTCATTTTTTTATTTTTAGCAACTGATACTTGAGACTTTGTATCTACCAAAATAGTGAATTCCTTACTAGTCAAAAGTTCCGTTTGATTGGTCTGATCGTTTTTCTCTTAAAAAGTTTTTGGCATTCTTTGCCACCCAAAACGTTGGAAGTAAATCCACTGGTGGATCTGGAAATGATTGGTTAATCAAACATATTGATCTACCTAGTTTTCTTCATCCAATTTAGTCTTGAATTGATGATTAACTTGTCTCCAGAAATTTATGATCATTTATTGAATGTTATTGAGTCAAACAATTCTCTCCACTATTTTGGATCAATTGTTTCCTGTTTTAACCTCATAATCTTCATTGGTATGTAATTCAATACTCTTAATTGATTACTTCCCATCTCAAATTTAACCAATGTCTCATCTAGTGTCTCATCTAACACTTCAATCCTCAGAACTATTTAAGCGGACTCAATTTCAACCTGAGTTGGCCCTGCTGATCATTGGGACTATTGCATGCAGACCCAATTTCAACTTGAGGTGGTCCTGCTGAATCTCTTCATCTCAGATAGATGTCAGGTGGAACAGGTTTCCTTGTAGCACTAGACAGTTCCATATCTAGGCTGCAAGTCCTTTTTCCAAAACTTGAGTATCCTCAATTCACTTCACTATGAGCTCCACTTACGAGCTGGGTGAATGCAATTAAACATGATCCACTTCACGTTCTGTCTTCATTAATGTTACTTTCCTTAGTAACTTTTTTCCAGAATTTAAAACATCTTCATATGACATCACGTCCTATTATCTTCTACTCAACTACACCCCTGTAGTGAGCACCAATTGTTAAAATTTATAGGTTTTCTAGTTATTCTCGGCCAACAACCCCTATAAATGTATTAACTGCAAAGGTTTGTTGTTGTGCAATTTTCCACGTTGTTCGTTTTTATTTAACTGAGGCAAGCCGACCAGGGATGGGCATTACCAAGTATGTGTGGAAAACGAAGATAGATAAAATTTTGCACCACGGGGTACTCAGGTTACCCCTGTTGCCAGTGGGACTGCCAGGTATGGGGGGTTGGTGCGCTACTCCAAGGGGGTTTCCCCCACTGTGGAGCAGATGTGAAGGAAGTGGTCTGTGCGGAGGAACCAGAGTAGGAACCACGATTCTATGAGCGCCTGTTGCCTTGGCCTCATATATCCATAGAGCCAGGCTTGGAAGTGATCCAGTAAGTGGACGTGGAACCTGTTGATAACCCCATGGATGGTTGGGACCGTGCCTCTTTACGCATCTAAAGCAATGGTGTGGATTGTCCACATTGCAATGGGTATCATTAGGGAGCGGAGGGTAGATGGGATTCATGACTCAAACTGAAGTGCGAGGAGGCTCTTTGATATAGAAAATTCCTGCTCGTTTTGGATCTTAAGCAGGCGCGCAACTTCCTGCCATATGGCTTTGGTTGGGGGGCATGTTTCTACGCGGTGATGTAGGGAACCCTCCCCTCCACATACTGCGCAGGTTGCGTGGAGGGAATTGGAGTGGTCCGCCGTCCTATAGGTCCTTCTCAGACAGCGTCAGGCGGTGGCTCTTACCCTCGGCTGTAGGAGTGGGTGGTGCGTCATTCTTCACACTGTCTTATGTGTGGTTAAGTCGTAGGGGATGTTCAACGCATCTAGGTAATTAATTCTAGCAATGGTTGGGGTCATAGCAAGCATGTCTCTCTGGGGATGGCTTTCTGGATTTCTTAATTTAAAGTGGGGGCTGGGTCGTCCCCTTCCCTGCACAGTGCCAGTGTTCACTACGGTCCATCCCATGCAGCGGATGGTTTGGAGGATGCGTTTGAAGTGAGGGGGGTTCCATGTGGGCCCATTGCGGTAGGGTGTTTAGCAAGGTATGATAGTAGTCTGGGTGGACTATGTGGGTTGGTTAATTTGAGCGCCTGTGCGAAGTTAGTCCTCGCTGACCTGGACCAGTGTTGTTGCGGGAGGTCTGGGGCAAGGACTTCCTTTATCCAGGTACCCAGGATGCGGTTGGCGTGGCTCTAAAAATCTATTAGTCCCATGCCTTCGCTTCAGCGTGGGCAAAAGAGTGTTTCCATCCATATGGGAGGATGGGATCCAGGCCACAGCCAGCCCTGGATGAGCGCGCGGATTGAAGTTATAAAGGTGGGTGAGAAGGCGATCGCATGGGCAGGGTACCATAGTATTGGGAGGATGAGTGAGTTAGCAACTGTTACTCGCCCCATTAGTCCTGGGGATCTTCCCTTGAGGGAGGCTACGCGGTTGGATACCTGCTGTAGTAGGTTGCTTTCCATTGTCTCATTGGCATATCCCCCTGTTCCCAGCCATATCCCAATGTGGCGGACAGGAGTGGTGGTGGGAGGTGATGCAAAGGTAAGATGAGTGGGTTTTTCCTTTGTATGGGGGTATGAGGTTCTGTTGTTGTAGCCCAGTTGTTAGTGTACTTGCCTAAGAGAATGATTTATGTTTTCCTTTTGTTGAGAGATGCGTTGCTCACCATGTAGTATTCCTCTAGGGTGCGTTCCAGCTGTCGGGCATCATTGTTGTTAGTTATATCTGCCACACAGTCATCCGCGAAGGCCATTATCTTGACTGTTGACTGGCCTTGTGCAGTTACGCCCATGAGGCGTGAGTCGGTTATGCAGAGGAGTGGATCAAAACTGAAATTATACAGTAGTGGGCTGAGGGGGTCCCCTTGTTTGAGCTCTCTGTGTGGTGTGGTCTTGTTAGTTAGGAAGCCAGGGCCGCATACAGCCATGGTTGCAGATTCTGTAAGGAGCATCGTCCAGTTTATGAATCTGGGTGGGAGTTTGAAAGCGTGTAGGCATTCCTTTAGGTATGGCCAACTAACGTGGTCGTATGCCTTTTCCTGGTCTAAGAAGACCAGAGCTCCAGTTGCTTTGGACAGACATATGTTTGCAACAGGGTGTATATTATTCCAGATTGAGCGCCCTGGTATAAACCCAAACTGGTTGGGTGACAGGACGTCAGAGGCAATTGCGCCTAATCTTGCTGCTAAATTTTTTTAGAATTTTTGTGTCAGTATTAGAGAGTGCGATTGGACGCCAGTTAGCCAGTTCCAATTTTTCACCCTTTTTATACAAGGTTATGACATATGATTCATGGCCACCAGGCAGGAGGCGTGTATCCAGCAAGCACTGGTTCATGGACGCCAATAGGAGGGGGGCAATTTGCTGAAAATATTTTTTGTAAAATTTGTAGGGTATCCCATCAGGCCCTGGGCATTTCCTACGTGGTTCACTGCGGATTGTATCCCAAAGCTCCTCCCATGTAATTAGATTTAGAATATTGTAGTTCAGCGGTGTGCTTTGTATTCCGGTGGTTTGTATAAATTTTGTGATTTTTTGTGGGTCTTTCAGTGTATCATAGTATAATTTGGTGTAATGGCGGTGTAATTCTGCCTTGACCTCCTCAGGTTCAGTTGCTACAGTGCCGTCGGTCTTGCAGACCTGTGTGCACATGGGCTGGTTGCTGCAGGAGTGGAATTGGTGGAAGAAATATGTCAAGCATGTTTTGCCTTCCTTTATGAATTTACCTTTGTTCGATACTTTGATTCTGTGTTGGTGCTCAAAGATGAGGGTGTTTAGTTGGGCAGATATTTCCACCCATTTGCATCCCCAGTTGGGGCTATAACCAGATCTCAGGGTGTTAAGATCGAGGTGGTCCAGTTCCGCCAAGGTACGCCTGATTGTGGCTGTATTGGCGGTGTACTTATTTGATGCAAGATGTTGGGTTTTGTTGATTAGTTCCTTTTTGGAATTTGCCCATGTTACAATGGGATCTGATGTGAATGGGGCTGTGAATTCTTGGTTTGTGGCCTCGTGTTCAACCCAGTCAGACATTTTGGGTAATTTTATGTTTTTTGGGTGTAGCTTTCTTTAGGGAGACACCTGTGCATGGGTTTGGGTTGGCAATAACCGCTAAAACAAGTTGGTGGTCAGAGAAATTGACTTTTTTTTGTAAAATTGGAAATTCTTGATTGTTGGGTTTGCAGAATGAGGATGTGATCGATGCGGCTCATTGATATGAGCGCTCCCTCACATGTGTTGGGCCATGTCACGTGGGGAAGGAGTGGTGATCGGGGGAGAGGGCATCCTGTAGGCCAAGGGATGCCTTTATTATGCGGAATTTGATGTGTCCCGGTGGGTATCCCCTGGGGTTTGGCCATTGGTCCATGTGGGGTTATTTCAGCAGATAAAGTCACCCAACATGATGGTATCTGGTGGGAGGGTGAGTGTTGGAACAGTTTTGAGAAATTTTTTTCTCCCAGCTGCGATGCATGGTTCATAGATGCATGCTATTGAGATTGTTTCCTCTTGGCATGTGATTGTTGCTACCAGGATGCGGCCATGAAGGTTTGATGAGGAGTTTGTAATTTTTAATTTTTTATTATTTTGGATGATCACCCCACAGTGAGATATCCATACTGATTGTATTGGTGAGACCCTGGCTGACCAGGATCCTTCTTCCCCTTGTAGACATTGGATTTCTTGGATGGCCAAGATGTCTATAAGGGGTTTTCAAGAAGTCCAGCTTTTTGGCTTGGGACGTTTAAGCCCTGGCTCCCGCAATGTTTAGCATCCCTATTGACACTGAGGTGCCCACGGCGCATCAGGAGTGGTTGGGAGGGCCCTCTGGCCCTAACCCACCGCAGCCCATTTTGGCCATTCTCCATTTCTGTACTCCAACTCTCTCAGTGGCAATGTCAGTTCCCTTGATCTGACTCGATTTTCTGCAGGAATTGCGGTTTTTGGAATTTGCATTATCTTTTCCCACATGTATCTCATGATGGTTTAATGCGGGGTGCTGATTAGGTTCTGTAATTTTGTGGTTCGAATTTGGAGAATTGTGCACCACATTTTCGCCCATATTGCGGCTGAATTGTTCCTCAAAGTGTGCATGATTGATGTCACTTGGTGACTCAGTTGAGTTGCTGTGAAAATTTTCAACCTGGGCATATTGTTCTGATTGGTTGTCTTGGTGTATATCCAAAATATCCTCTTGAATTTGTCCAGGGTTAATGAATGATTCCACGTGTGCTGCCGCCTCAGCCGCTGCCCACTTGCAGGCTTTTTGTGCCACTTAGCATTGTTTATGTGTAACTGGGTCCACAATAGAGTAAAGTCCATCTTCACCCCAGCGGAATGGGTGGTGGCCGTCAGTCATTCTGGCAAAGTTTTTGTTACTTTCGTCCATGGCTTCCACACAGTAGTCTGCTTCCATTAAGCCCTCCTTCACGGGGCATGCGTGTTCCTTTTGTCCCAATGAACTACAGTGGTTGCATATAGGCAGTTCACATTCCATTGTAACTCATAATGCAGATGACTGTCCCCCATCTGCAATGTATAACTCTGCTGTGAGGGGAATTCTTGATAAGTCATCTTCCACTTCAGGGAATGGGTTGATCATGGTGATAGCTTTGCCTGTGCACAGGGTTGGCATCAGGCGAAATGATTGTAATTTGAGTTGCATAATTTCTCCATAGGCTACAAGCCCTTTGAGGAGCTCCTCCTCAATTAATTTATTAGGAAGGTTGGTAAGGAGTAAGTCAAAGGAGATGAATAAAATTTTTGCTTTGTTCCATCTGGTGCTCGTGGTGTGCACTATTTTTTTGCCCTCTGGAAGGATAATTTCGATGCAGACTTTTGCTGCGGCTTCCACTTCTTTGGCTGTTTTGAAACCAATATTGATCCAGTCATGGCCCATGTTGTTGGTGGCGACATATACCGCGTGGGGGAAAAGGGAGGGCTGTGCCTTGCATGTTTTCTCCCACAGGGTCGGGGACTCATCCCCAAGGAAGAGTTGGAGCCTGTGTTCCACCTTTGAAAGGGGTTATGTACATTGGATATACATGTATTGATCTTGTTTTATAGTAAATACCATAAACCCTGACAGTGTCTGAGTTTGTGGTTTCTTGGCGGCTTGGGTTCCTGGTCCCCCTTTAGGGCGTTTCTTGCCCTTAGGTGCACCGTTTTGCGCACCTCTTGATGTGACGCTCGCCAAGGTTATATTAGATTTATTATTAAAATCGCCCATCTCTCCGTGTGATTATCAAAAATTGCCATTCAAATTTTATCATAGTAACTAAAGTGATTGTTACAGGAAAGAAAAGCTCCATTGGGACCATCTAGTACTAAAAAAAGAAAAGCTCCACGTTGTTTGTTAGTAAAATATTTTGTTTGATAATAGTATGGAGACTATTATCCATAGTTGAAGTAAAGTACTAGGATTTGTCCCAACGTTTGACTAGTATTTTCTCTTGAGATAATTATGATGTCCTGAATAAGGAATTCATTCCCTGGTACTGTCTAACTCAATCCACGCTCAGATCCCTGTTTATGGTTTCTCTCTGCTGACACACTGTCAGTAGCAATCCCCAATTTGATTCAGCCTCTCTTCTCTGGATCCACGCTCAGATCTTTACTCTTTATCTTAAAGAGTCTCCCAATTAGAGCACACAGCAATAGTTTCCCTTAGAAAGAATTAAACTTGATAGGAAGTGATAAAGTATACTAAGATAATAGTCTGGTAAAGTGTACTGAAAAGTGGTGTTTTATCAGAAATTTTTTTAGGGAATTTATAGTGGGATTTGGACCCAACCCTCAGTTAACACCTCCTCGATGAAACAGCAGCTGTTGCTGTTGAATTACCCATCCTCATCTCAGCAGCGATGGTCTTCCCCATCCAGGCTAGGATTCCGTCATTGGACATCCTTGAGACCTAAAATGGAAAGAGTTAAAACGTGTCCCTAACGTTTTCCTCTCGATCTCAGTGAACCAACCATATTTGACAAGCGACCTGTTTAGGTAATGGGACTTGTTACCCATTAAGGCAGGTCACAAACCAACTGATCGTTCACTAGTTGCAAGAAGCATCACTCGCCTCGCAACTTAATCCTTAAATTCCTAATAAATTGGTGATAAAACCCAACCAATCCCAATTAATAACCTGATAGTTAATCATCAATCAACTATCAGATGCCCCTATTTTGTTTTGTAATCCTGCACAATGAGATCTTAAGCATTCATCCAGATTGATATCAACGGATCTGACCCAGTTGAATAACCTAAAACCCCCCAAACATTGTCACCCCAAAATCTTTTGTCAACTGATATCTAATCTACTTCGCTTTATGGAATTATCCCTTAACAATCCCAAGTAATCTAGTCAGCTGCGGATATGGTAAAAAATCCCAACATCTGTGGACTATTTTGACCAAATGGGTTGAAGCAAAATTCTGTTCCTGATGCCGCTGCAAAAACCATGATCCTATTTCTTATTTGATCTGTTTTAACTCATCATGGAGTACGCATAATTTACTTTCAGACAATGGGCTGGATTTCATCTCTCAGATATTCCAAGAACAAAATTCACTTTATGGAAACTAATTTAAGTAACACCACCCCCTACAACCCCTCAACCAAATTGGGCAGTGGAATGTGCTAATAGAACAATAATTTCTATTTTGTGATAAATTGCCGCCTCTGACCCTACATGCTGAACCAATATCTATCCAGAGCCTTGCTTGCTTACCAAATAATCTGCCATCAAATAATCAGGTTGCCCTTTGAAGCTCTATATTGGCATACTTCTCAACTACCAAGTAGCTTTCATCCCTACAAGATACTTCCATAATTTGAGAACTCTGATTTGATCATAAGGGCCTTAGCTGATGAAATTGTCTTGCTCAAGCCCTAGCTAGTCAGGGAATTGTCACCACCACAGAAAGTAAAACCTGATTTAATGTCGACTGCCCTCCTTAACAATTCTTTAATTAGGTAACTAGTTCTCTTTTACCATTAACTGAAGGGTGAAAGAATAAGCTTTAAGTTCTTTGGGTAGATTCTATAAGGTCATTCATAAGGTAAAAACTTAGTACTCCATTGCCTAGTTCAATAAGGGGACATTGGTAACCCAAGTACATGGTCAATTCCTATGGCCCTATACCCTCCAACAGGATCTTAAGGGGGGTGTTGTCAGGATTTGAGATGATGAGCAAGTCAAAGTACCTAATCCTAAATTGATCCCTTGTTGAATGGTTGACTGGATCTCAATCATCTGTAATTATAAACCAAAAATATCCTAGTTATATCCAAACTTGGGATTCGTGGCCTAGTGATTCTACTTGATAATATTCAACTATGATAATATGGGCTCGAGGGCTTTGTAGGTTAGGTCAGACTTAATAATAATAGTTGACTCAATGACTTGGGCACTTGGGCTTTGTTGATCTATGTCAAATTTAGTTTTATAATGTTGATCAAGTTTTTAACCAAAGTAACTACTAATTAGTGGTATAAATCGCCTTGGTATGTGCTGTTAATTGCTTGAGAAAGAGAATCAGTTCAGCTAATTACAGATGTGTCTGAAACGCTATCTTGAATATTGACTAAATTTACACTGACTCTGAGGCCGTTCAAGACGCCCTGAGTCAAAGGATTGTAGACCCTCAAACAAACATTATATTTGTTCCTCTGGCCAAGTGCCATTGAAAATGAGACGTCATGAGTAAGATGTGGTGAACATGAAACCCTTTAAATTATCTCCAATTTGATACTAATAAAAGCCAATCAACTATTACCACAAGTTCATAGTTTAACTTATAAGTTATTTGTGTCTAATACTTTACATTGTATTAAGTCAAGAATTTACCTGGTATCATTAAGATCAGAACAGCGTGCCATCATACAAAAAACGACAGGAGAATACAACTTTAAAGTGCTACTACCAAGGAGGTATACCTTGAACTAGAGTCACCATCTGGTCTATTGTCACCATACAATAGACGTTCAAAGCTCCACCATACCACAGAAGAAGAGCCAGCCATCTGAAGTGGACCAAAAATTTAACAGACCTGATAAATTGACTCTCAATCCCTTATGATTGAAACCTGTCCTCAAAGGCACTAATGAGAGTTTTGATCAGGAAGCATCATGCACACAAGAATTGATAAAGATGCCTTATGATTTTGCATCTCTGCTTCCCAAACCTTGATAGGCGCGACTTCCACCATTGTGGTCATGTGGACTACTCAGAACAATGAGGGCATTGACTAGGAGTCATTCTGGAAGGATATGAAAGATTATGATCATACAGGGCTGTGGAGGTTCTCTCAACATCATGTCCCCACTCGCCCTATATATAATAAAACCTTTCTTCTAATAAAGCAGTCTATTTCACCCTATCATTTCATCATCGACCTCTCTGCTAGTTTTCAACTTAAAGACCATTTTTTAAAATCCCAGGCTACAGTCAAGAGAACTGTTACGCCAAGAATCATACCTCAAAAAAATATGAGATTTCTACTACTGACAATTACTAGCTCATTGTAAAAAAGCTTTCTGTTACAGACAGGTTTTTTTAAAATATGAAAAAAGATTTGGAAAGGACTAACTAAGTAACCCGTTCACTGAAGAAATATCACTATTAAAGTAATTGAATTGTTTACATACCATCATAACGTGGGGTAATAGCCCTTGCACCACTGTTAAAGTAAAACATAAATCAAGCAGCGCGCCTTTATATTAAGATGATTGAACAAGGATATGACAAGGCAGTTGAGTTCAATATCTGATATTTACAATATAGTTCAAAGCATGGTCCTCATAAAAAGAACTTTATTGGTTAAAAAAATATTATTTCAACTGCATAAGAAGTCAGACTTGAGGTCAACAACAATCTCTATTTCTTTATAAACCTAAAATCTGATTAATTACATAGACATGTATAAGTTATATTGATTAGCCTTATGCAAGTAAATAACCTAATAGATTTATAAGCCTTATCTTTTTCTATTGTTTAAAGGCCTATTTTTGGCAAAACCCAGTTAATGTAACTTTGTAATGGTAAGTTCAAGGAATCCTGCGCAACTTCATTTCTTATAACACTATATCTTCATGCCTTCGCCACTGGTTCTCAATTAAGATCCATAATCCAATTTATTTGAAGTACGCCAACCGGGGGATGGACAGTACCGAATCACAACACTCAAAATGACAAAACAAAACTACTAACCAGGTGGGAAGAAGAAACCGCTAACCCACCATGGCAGAGGGTGAGGAGGGGTCGGGGGGTTGGTTTTCAGAAAGACCTGCCTCGATCAAGGGATGTTGGTTACAGTACTGGATCAGAGCAGAGAGCCAGGGCGTTAGGGCATCCGCATAGTGGGGGTGGAGATCAGCATAGTAGGAGTTTTCCACTTCCTCATCAAGATAATGACGGGAAAGTGTTTCAACAAAAGCTGCGAGGAGAACTTCAGCTTCTTTGTGGGCTTCAGGAAGTTGGGTGAAAAGGGAGATACTGTGGCGGGTGATTTTGGCTGAGGGGTTGAATGAAGCAAGCGTTGCAACATTCATAACAGCAACTTCAGCATCATCAAATAGTTTTGAGATGTCACTGCAGGGAGATTCAGGGAAGTTGGGAGGAAGAAGAGGGCGGGCAGGCCATGCTGGAGCTGAGCCACTGACTGGGCCACCGCAGTGCGCAGTTTTGGGCACTGAGGAGAGGCCACCGCAGCTAAGGCGAGCTGGTGGTCACTTTGGAAGGGGGATGTATTGGGCAGAGGAGCAAAATGACGAGGGGTAGGGGTTTCATCAAAGTTGGGAAGTAAATATTCTGCCCGACCATAATTGCCTTGGCAGAGAGGTTGACCTGTATGCTTACTAATGAGGACATTACCTGATTCATCAGTCTCAGCCAATAGATTCCATGGATTTTGGTTCACTGGAATAGTGGCTTTCAAATTCAGGTGGGTGGGATTGGGCGAATGGGCAGCTGCTTGGGTGCCAATGGTGGTCCAAGCATTGCTCTGATTGGCTGGGGTAGATTTAGGTGGGAGAGTGAGGCTGGAGGTTTTGGGGGGGCTGATTTTCCATATGGGCCCACTGAACGAGATTGGAGGGTGGGAGGGGCAGCAAAGCGCCCCATACTGAACCTCCAGAGGGGGCTCAGAAGCCGCAGCAGCGGACTTGGCCTGAGGGCACACTTTTTTTGCATGGTCGAGGCCAAAGCAGAGGGAACAAATCTGCCTACCATTATTGACCCGAGCCCAAAAGAAATGATCAGGCGCTGCAGCCACACAAGCGCGGGGTGGGATTTGTTGGGCTATGGTAGGGTGGTGTGGTATGATGTTGGCTGTTGCACAAGGAGCAGCAAGGCGCTCCACACCAGATGGAATGGCAAAGATGAGGTTGGGCTGAGTGCCATAAGCCATGAGCCCTGCAACCAACTGGTCATACAAAACCTGGTGTGGAAGGTGGGATGGGAGATTTGCAAAGGATACCACCAGCGTGGTGTCTGAAGGGAGGCGAGTATGAGTTGTGGGAATGGGGGTTTTTTTATAAATTAGAGGAGTTTGTGCTACCGCTTCAGCATCCTCCTCAGATTGGAACCCAACTTCAAAGTAGCCCTTAAAAGGGCGGAAGTCCATAAAGCCAGCTGGCGCAAAGGTTGCAGTGGCTAGGTCAATAATTGCCTTATCAGCATATGGGAACAAACGCCCATAGTTCACTCTGAGGCAATAGAAAATGGTGGAGCGAGGGAGGGCGAGAGGATGGGGGCGAGAAGGGTGGACGCGCGCCAGGTGGAGCGCTAAGTCCCGTGGGGGGAAAAACGGTTGGAAGCAGCGGGCGGGCTGTTTGAGCCCATCTGAACGCGCTTGCCCACGGGTGGAAAACGCTAGGTGGGGGTGCACTGTTGCCCCACACTGGGGTGGCAGGCGGCGGAGCCAAGGACATCAAAGAATAGGTTTGGGCAGACGGCTGTGGATAAATAAAACTTAAATTTAAAATCGCTCAAAAGTGACTTCAAGCGGTAAAAGAAAGTTAGGATCCATAATTATATAAATACTAAGGTCTACTTAAATAATGAGTCTTCCTATATTTTACAAGGACTTCTTGCATTTGGTGAAATTTAGCATCGGATATTTGTTAATTATTAGCCCTATGTAGTTGATCCATCCATTCCTTCAACTGGGGCTTCTTCCTGGAAGCTTTGGTCTTATCAGATCTCATGTTGCAATTAATGAAGTGCTTTTTGGATTGACAAGGATCTAACTAATCCTCTAAGGTTATAAAATGGGTTTTATTTTTATAAAAGTATCAAGTCAGTCTTTGATGGCATTGCAAATTAGTATATCTTTAATTAAGACTATGTGATGCTCTGATGTAGTCTGGATTATTATATCACCCCCTTTGAACTGAAAAATCTGCAATATCTCTCTAAGCATTGTATGAAAACTACAGCTGTTTGGAAAATATAATCCTCTATAGGATAGTTGTCAGGATTTCACCAAATTTGCATATCTCCAAAAATCCCCTTCCTCAATTCCCCTGACATCATTGGAAGGAGTGAGTAATCTATTGCAATCTATCAAAGTTAATGATCAATCAGATCCCAATCAACTGATTTAAGATTCGATCTCGCAGAGATTAATTCACTCTGATAGATTACAAATCATAAAAAAGCCTATAAATGTTTCCTCTTTTTGAAAATAAAAATTAGGTCACTTTTTACCTGTATTTTCCTATTTAGTTTATTGCTTTTTGGAAAATCCTCCTAGTGTAACTTCAAGATTGAATTTGCCCCATTGGAAGTGTAATTCAAGACTTCCAGAGTGGTGCTCACTACAGGGGTCAAACTTGTGACTTTGGCGTTATCAGCACCAGTGACCATGTATATCACCATGGATTCTCAATTTTCACCAGACGAGGCTCAAGATCAAGAGCAAGGCAGTATTTTATGATGGGTTCCTTCAATTGGAGCCCAAATCCCAAGATTACCCTCCACATTGGAATTTCAGGCCAACTTGGAATTCTATAATCCTAAATTAAGTTTCTCCTCAGACATTCAAATTCCACCTGAGGCCTTACGAAATATCATTAATCAAATACTTGAAGGGGCTCTAATCCCTGGAATCCATTCTACCCAATCTTGATCTAATGCAGTACCTTCTATATTGCAAGAAGTGCTGCAATCCTCTCAATTGCCAGGGATTGGCTCCAAACAATATTTACAACAACTCATACATCCTACATTATACCACTTGCTACCTGTAGTTGGAATGCACCAAAAAGGGATGCTCAATTTACTAAAAGGACTCCAATCCTTAAATAATTTATCTCCACGTTTTTCAAAACAGCCTCAACGTTTAGCCGAGATAATTGTGATGCTATTATTAATAATTGAACTTCCCTCAACGAAGTACAACAGCAGCTCATTCAGTTTGATCAGAGGATATCAAATTCTATTGATGTACAGTTTCCTAAAAAAGTTCAAGAGATCCAGAGGGAATGGAGAGAAGTTGTTTCCCAACTCTCTGAGCATAGTCAATAAATGGAGGAAGAATTTAGAACTCATCTTTGTCAATTAGAACAATTATACTCAGGAATTCAGTTCTGGGTCAACGAAGTAGAGAAAAGCTCTGAGAATATGGGTCCTCCTGGGGTAGAAGGACCTCGTGGGCCACCTGGAGGTGTAGGGCCCCGAGGACCTCCTGGAGCTGAAGGGCCCCGTGGACCCCCAGGTGCAGATGGACCTCGAGGACCTCCAGGCGCTGATGGTCACTCAGGATCTTATCAGCACATTAATTCTCTCATGAACATGATGATCCACTTATGAGAACAATTCTCTAAGGTGGCCAAAGAATGCAACCTAATCCCTGATGGGGTACCAATTGACCCCCTTTTGACTCTGCAATCCTTGTCTGATGAATTGATCAATTTGAGAAAGTGGTTAAGGACACTGATATCTTATTACATGCTTGCAAATCAAAAGGGGAATTGCTCCAAGTGAAAATCGAGACTCTGGAACTCAAATACAATGCACAGCAGGAACAGATTTTTGAGCTATTTCACCGACTAGATGAAAAAGTAGGGAATACTGATCTGAATCGTTGGATTAATGAAATTCACACTGAAGCTGTTGGTCCGTACCCTCAATTTTCTTCTCAAGCTTCAGATTCTGCCTCTTATGTGTCTACTCAATCCAAACAACCTGGAGTGCATGTTTTGACCACCAATGCTCCCATTAGTTTCAAGCCAGTATTAAAGACAAATACTCCTCAGGGGAAGGCAGCATTATCTCATTTCTCTATCTGTATAAAAAGGCATTAAGTGAGGCCACAGATTACCAAAAGATGAATTACCCACCTAATTGCCTTACTCAATTGGCTCAAGACATTATGGTTTCCCACTTAATGACCTGCTCTACTTGGGCTCAGGTCAAAGAGGCATTGATCAAAGAATTTTGGAAGTGAGCAGACCCTATCTTCGCAAAAACAGGCCTTTATGGGTATACAGCCCCACCAAAATGAATCTATTAAGGAATATGCTCATCAGTTTTATGGGGAAACTCAAACTCTCATAGCCTGTGGTCAGTTAAACTTGGACGATGCAATTACCGCAGTTCTGTCAGCTTTTATTTACAGAACTCAAATGCAAGTTTATCTGATCAGTGTCAAAAAGAATTTCCGAAGTATTTTGGATATTAAGGAGGCCTTATTGGAGTTGCCGCCTCAATTCTCCAAAAAACCCCGAGTTTATGAGTCTCCCAGACCTAGTCAGCCCAAAGTCTACACCATGCCTGAGAACACTAGAGCGATCCAGTGTAATTACTGTCATCGCTACTTCCATACTGAGGATCGTTGTGTTAAAAAGGAAGCAGATGAAAAAAATAAAAGAGATAAGACCAATAAGATCCTCCACCTTGATAATGATGTGAGTGCACAACAAGAGCAGCAAAATTTGATCGAGTGTAATAAAGATGAACCTTCTTCTTATTCCTTGCCCTCCTTATTGGCCTTATCCTCTCAGTTCAGAAATACCATTACCCATATTGACTTCCAAGTGAATCAAGTCAATGCCAAAGCTATCATAGATATTGGATCCTCAGTGAATGTTGTCTCATCCAAATTGGTCAAACGGATCAAATTAACCCCTGATATTTCTCATTATGAAGAATATGGCATCTCTGGACCTCAGAGTACTCAGTCTATTGGAGCTTTTTCATCCCTTCCTCTGAAAATTGGGAAATTAACCTTTACTATCCCAGCTATTATACTTGATAATTTGAGTTATGACCTACTTTTGGGGACTCAATTTTTACGAGAATTTGATGGAATTATCTCTACCCTGACTCGTTGTTGTCTCTCTTGGGGTATCGAGTTCCCTTACTTTTATCTGATCATGCTTCCACTCGATATTGGTTATGTATTCTAGAAGGAACTAGAAGGTCTTATTCACTTCAGTATCAGGTTGAATATCCTCATGTAAAATTACCTCCTACCATGGCTGATATTGAAGAGGGAATGCCTATATTTTCTCCTGAGAAATTAGTTATTCCAACAAAACCACAAGTGATCATTAATACTTCTTTGCACTTTTTGATTCCCAAGGGGCATTTGTTACAAGTTCAGGGCACTTTCAATCCTTCTGTCAAAGAACTCTTGCCTTGTCTTGGAATATTGGATTATGCTTATTCAGGCTCTTTATCTGTCTTATTAGTGAACCTTACTGATGTGCCAAAATAGATCAAGAACGCCTGATTTCTTATGTCAAGCTGTTACCCTTATCTTGTATCTATGATGTTAAACCCTTTGGGAGTTTACAAGACTTTGGATTGGAGAATGATTAGGAAATCCTTACTGTGGGACCTGCTATCGGGAAACATCTCTCTAAGGAACAGGAGAAACAAGTGCTTCAATTTTTGGATGAATATTCCGATATTTTTTCTAGGCATACTTACGATTTTGGGAAGATGAAAGGTGTAGTGCACACTGTTGAAACTGGTGATCACCTTCCTATCTGTGCGAAGCCCTATCATAAATCCAAAGTAGAAGAAGCCCAGGTTACTAATGAGTTGAATCAATTGCTGGAGGCTGGATTATTGAAACCCTTTAATAGTCCCTGGGCATCCCCATTGTTGTTGGTTAAGAAGAAAGATGGTTCTCATTGAGTCATGATGGATTATCATCAATTGAATGCTCTTACCTGATGGGACTGTTATCCCTTACCTAGGATTGATGATTCTCTTAGGTTGTTAGATGGATCCACCTATTTTTCGGCCATGGACTTAGCCAGTGGATATTGGCAAATTGAGCTGTCTCCAGAAGATCGTGCCAAGTGTGCCCTGATATCGAATGAAGGGTTGTTTGAATCAACTCGCATGCCTCAAGGCCTAAGCAATGCCCCCACAACTTTCTAAAGGGCCATGGACAGTATGCTCCAGGATTTAAAGCTTACTTGTGTTCTGGTATATCTTGACGACATTACCATGTTTTCCAAAACCTTTACTGAGAATTTAAACCATTTAAAAGAAGTTTTCAGCCAAATTTGGGGCTCTTCCTTAAAACTCAAGCCCTCCAAGTGCTCATTCTTTCAATATTAAATGGACTTTTTAGGACATCAGGTTTCAGCTAAAGGGATACAACCCCTATCAGAAAAAGTCCAAACAATCCAACAGATGCCTCCTCCTCTTCTTTATGGGATAAAAGTCTTTCTCAGTATGGTTGGGTATTATCAACAATTTATTCCCAACTTTGCTGATATAGCTGAACCCTTATCTTATCTATTGCAAAAAGGAGTGTCTTTCAAGTGGGGATCAGATCAAGAACAGTCTTTCAATTCTCTGCATACCGCCTTGATGAAGGCACCTGTTCTAATTCACCCCCAGTTTGATAAGCCTTTCTTTCTACATATGGATGCAAGCAATGTCACTATTGGGCTATTTTATCTCAGTGTGATGAAGAAAATAAGGATCATCCTGTTGCTTACTATAGCAAAACTTTGATAAAGGCCAAACGAAATTATAGTGTTACTGAGTGGGAATGTTTGGCGGTAATTTTGGCCATCAAGCATTTTTGGCCCTTTTTATATGGTACCCATTTCACCGTTATTACTGACCATTCCTTTACGATGGCTGCAGAATATGAAGAATCCTGATGGGAGGTTGGCCCATTAGGCTTTATGATTGCAAAATTATGATTTTTCCATTGTTCATCGCTCAGGAGCTCAGCATCAAAATGTGGATGGGTTATCCCAACTACCTATTCTGACCTTGGAACCAGAAAAAGAAGAACGCTTGTATAATTTTATTGGATGAAAATTATGGGATCAAGAGACTGAAGAGGATTGAGCCTATCTAAAATCAATTACCAAGGATGCTATGATTCAAGATGGATCTTTGTATAAGAAGGTCAAGTCTAAATGGTTGCCCTTCCTACATCCCAACTCCAGGTTTCACGCTGTAATGGGAGTTTATGAACAAGTAGGCCACAGTGGGTTGAATAAAAACTCAAGAATGGTTGAAGACTTGATATTATTGGAACAACATGACCAAGTTCATTTGGGAGACTCTTGACTCATATCTTACTTGCAAACGTCATGGGACTACCAACCTACTTATCAACATTAAGTCATTTCCCCAACTAAGGCGTTTGAAGTAGTCAGCATTGATGTTGTAGGGCCTTTTCCTCGATGAGTGCATGGTCATCAGTATATCATTATGGCCATCAACTATTTGACCAAACGGGTTGAGGCCATTTCAATTGCTACCCCTTCGGCTAAGACTACAGCCTTATTCCTATATCAGCATATTGTTCCCAACATGGATGTCTAAAGGTCCTTATGTCAGATAATGGGACTAAATTCACCTTGAAGCTTATACAGGACTTATCAAAATTATTTAACACTACTCAGCAATTTGTTGCCCCATATAATCCATCCACAAATGGGGCCATTGAACGAGTTAATGGAACCTTGGTCTTGATTTTTAAGGAAAATGGCCTCAACTGATCCAACTTGGTGGAATTTTTATTTACCTAGTGCCTTGTTTGCTTATCAGATAAGCTATCACCACATTATCAAGATGTCCCCGTTTAAGTGTATATATGGGCGGGATCCTTCAGTCCCTTCTAGTGTTCAGACTATCCTTGAAGAAAGCATCCCAGAAAATTCTGATTTAGTTATGAGAAATTTGGCTGATGAGATTATCTATCTCCAGGATCAAGCAATGAATTCAATTTAAACCACTCGAAGAGAGACTCTACAAAGCAATCAACATAAACCAGTCTTACCTGAATATCAGATTGGAGATTATGTTATGTATTATCATTCTCAGCCAGGTGGACGGACTGAAAAGCTGAAAACTAATTGGTCTGGTCCTTATAGAGTTATATTTTGAAAAGGATTAGAATATTTGATTGTTCATACTGATACTGGTATTGTGGTAAATCATATTCATCCTAGGTTTTTAAGAGTCATCCTCCACTGCGATTGAATCTTAAGGGGGAAAGTGTCAGGATTTCACCAAACTTGCATATCTCTGAAAAATCCCTTCCTCAATTCCCCCAACATCATTGGAAGGAGCAAGTGATCTATTACAATCTATCAAAGTTAATGATCAATCAGATCCCAATCAACTGATTGAAGATTTGGTCGCGCAGAGATTAATTCACTCTGATAGACTATGAACTATAAAAAAGGCTATAAATATTTCCTCTTTTCAAAAAAGGTCACTTTTTAACCTGTATTTTCCTATTTAGTTTATTGCTTTTTGGAGAATCCGCCTAGTGTAACTTTAATATTGAACCTGCCCCATTGGAAGTGTAATTCAAAACTTCCAGAGTAGTCTTCCCATTTGATAAGATACTTTAGGTTACTCAAGATATTGTACTATTTAAAATCTCTTCAGCCTCCTATTCAAGTAAATGTGTAGTAAATCTGTAAAGGGAAGGATCTCTATGTTGCCTTGTCTTAGATCATGCAGGGGCGTCATATCCCAAGTGAACATGTTTACAAACACAATTATACAAGGCAATGGTTGAGGACAGCGTCCTTGGAAAACATAAAGGGAAACCCTTAATTTTTGCAATTAGTTTTTTGTTAGAAATCTTAAAGAATAAGTGCACCAATTATTGTCTAATGAAAGTGGCTCTGCTGCTTTGCACTGTTTATTATTATTCTAGTGTTAGGCTTTAGCTCCAGCTAACAGAATACTGTTCCCCCTCACAATTATAGTTTCCTTATGCTATGCTCCTCTCATCCCTTATTCCCTTGCTGCAATTATTTGACAGTGAAAAACACTAAGGAATTTTGGGCAATAAAATATTGAGAATTACAGGTCCACTAAGGCAGTAACTTTAGGATAATATTCATGATAACAATGGTCAACTCAATATTTAAGATCTGGCGCAAAGGCTGAGAAGAATAATTACAAACCTATTTAACTACAAGTATAATGCTGATGTGGGGCAAAATAATGAATAGTAATCTATAAATGATGGGTATACAGCAACCAGGGCTGCGTAACAAGATAATTGAGAAACTAGGGAAGTGATTTGCACCAGCTTAATTAATAATTTGATCTTCTGACATATTTATCAGTAATTTTGAAAGAAGAAGCAGAGTTCCCAATAGTGATATGGTACAACTTCAGAAACTTTATTCAAAACGTGGGCCTCAAGGCAAATTATCTTGATTAAACCCTTTATCTAAGTATTAGCTAGATTTGAAATAAAGTAAGTATTATAGGATTATGTTTGGTCTACCATTTACAGAACCATGTTTTTGAACAACTTAAGCTGAGATATGATAATTGAAAGGCGAGATTGCAATTTTTCAGGCGGGGACAGCTCATAAGCAACAGGATTCACTTGACGCTTTACCTAATAGAATGCAATACAAACAGGACCAAACTTGCAATTAAGAGCTTTGGTATTAATATTCTTAAAGTTTTTTTAACAAATAGCTCCCCTAATTCAACACCAGAAATTCACAACTTTATTACCAGTATTAAATCATATGGCCATTAACTGCAAGTTCAAGCCGTTTTTTATGTTTAAAGGTCTCCTGCATCTTCTGGGAGATCTCATCAGCCAAGAGGTTGTGACCACTTAATGAGGAATCTCACGGAACTAGTTGGTATCCATGGTTAGCGAAGAAGTGTGACATACTATGATTTCATGAACCAGGTAATATTTATAATATTGTGCCAATCCCACCTAATCCCTCAATTCTGTCTAAAGTCCAGACACGAAACACAAAGGTATTATTCAAGTACCTACTTGTCCAATCTGTTTGTCCATCAAATTGTGGATGGTAAGCTGAGGCTCTACAAGCCTTGATATGCTTTTTTTCTATTTTGGTATCCCAAAATATAATAAATAAAATTGTAGACTGCAATATGAGATGATCTCTTCTGCAGCTCCATGATGAGGAAAAAACCTCTTTTAATGTAAAAGTGTCACTGCTCCCTTAGAGGTGACCTGAGAGATGCAAGGGATGAACTCAGAGTACTTATGATGCATTCTAATACCTTAATAATGGTGTCAGGCCCTCTGGAATTCATTAAGGTGGTGATGAAATCTACGCTTATGGATGACCAGGGTTTTTTGGTTATCTTGAGGCACTAACATTCCACTTGGCTGATTACAACGTGGACTTGGAGAGCACATATCAAGCATTGCGTCACATAAATCTTTGTTTTTCCAACAATTCCAAGCCTCAAATAGTGTTGGGTGATCAGTTCTTGGGTCTTGGTAAACCATCATTTAACAGCCAATGGATGGTTGTGTCAGGCCTCCAAAATTTTCTATATAAACTCTCAGTGGGAATCTACAATTCCTTACCAAATATTAATTTCAATTTGTACGCAACTAAAGTCCTTAAACTTAATAGAAGTACCATTGACTAGTTCTTCCTAAAGTGTCCGTTCAAACCTGGTCTTCCTTTGAATGGCTCTTATCTTTTAATTTATTCCTTTAGCCCCTCCCATAAGAGCTCAAAAAAGTTGGGCAGCAGCATGTAAGCAGTATTATAATCATCAAGATATCTATCTGAGAAGGATAGCCCAGGGTCTTAACTTAAAAGATATAAGATTAGGTTCTCCTTGCCTTAGATCATATTTGATTTAAATTAAAATTGGTTAATATCAGGCGTCATCTTTCTTACCTCTATTTCATTTATTGAGGCCTCAATAATACACCAGCGCAATATGATCAGTACAAATGGTAATGTGACACCTGGAATACTAAGGTAATGCTTCCACTCTTGTAATGATGCTATTATGGCAAGTAATACCTTGTTATAGATTGGGTGATTGGTTCCTTATGGTAGCATCTTTATACTAAAGTAACAGATTGGATGATATGTATCAAACTTTGGCCTTCTTCAAAAGCATGGCCCAAATTGCACAGGACAATGCATATGACTTAAGATAAGTGCTTATTTGTATCCGCGTGTGCCAAAACTGGAGCTTTAAGGAAGTACTTCTTTTTGTAATGAGACTTTTTTCTGTAGTAACCCATGAAAATGGTACCTTACCCATTAACTGGGTAAGGGGCAGTGACAGCTGAATTTTTAAAAAAATCTTAGGAAGTTGACTCCTTAAGAAATTTTGTATTTCAGTTCAACCAGCGGGTTCTTTCCAATCCTTGATAGCCTTCAACTTTTTCAGAATACAGCTAATCCCCCTTTAAATACCACATTTCCAAGTAGGTCACCGTGGTCTTTTGGAACTCACTTTTTTTAAAAGTTTCGTCTTGAGACTCACTACATGGAGGGCTTTAAGAAGTGAGCTGACACCGCGAACATGCTGCTTTTTGGATTTTGAGAACTTGAGGATGTTATTCATATGGGCGACACAGAAGCATCCAAGCAGTCCTTTCAAGAACAAAAACAATTAAATTTTAGAGCATGGCTGAGTCACTCTAAAGTATAAAGGGCTTTACATTATAATCATAAATTCACAAATATCATTTGAAAATGTTATACTTTAGATGCTCAGGATGTTCTGATGGAAAGCCTCCACAAGGTCCAACTTGGTGAACAAGATACTTTCTGCTATCAGCAGTAAGATATTTTTAAGTAACGGCATGGGGTAGGGGTCAGTCTCAGTATGTATTTTAACTTTTTAATCAACACAATATCAGATATCTCCATTGACATTTGAGAAAATTAGAATAGGGACACTACCGAGATAATGATGGGGTTATGGAACCATAAGCTAACAGTTCCTATGTACATCTCCATCACGTCTTAAAATCTCTTTAATTTAAGGTGTATAATGGACAGCCCCTGATAAATTACGTACCCACTTTAGAATAAGAGCTCAACAAAAAAGTTAACATATCTAAAAGTAGGGGCATAATGAGCTCTAAACACTTCTTCATACTCATTGTATTCTCTAGAAGCGAAATTTTAGAGGTCTTACCTTCTTTCATCCTTGGTTCAGTCATTGTGGTCAATTCTGTCACAAAGCCTCATTGAAGGGTCAAATACTCTTGAGGAAAAATTGGTTATTTCTAAAAATTAGAAGTCAAACTATGATGAGAAAAGATTCAATCGTCTCATCTTCAAAATTAATAGGTAAAGCAAGTTTTATAAGGAAGAGAATCCATTAATGAACATTTGGCTATCCTGTCATATTAAGAGATTATTACATACTCGCCAAAATATGATAATGTTAGTGTATCCGCCAGGGTTATTGGTCCAGCTTTCAATAATTACAGGTCCCATTTTCGCACCATGTCCATAAGCAGGTGACCTTCATTAGCTCCAGTCTCTATCAACGCAAAACTTCTTCATATGTTTCCCCATAAACTATCTTTTATTTTATTCAAGGTGGGCTGACCTGGGGACAATACTGCACCAATTAATGGAAAATCCAATGAATGGAAAAGGAGGATAGAATCCAGAAAACCTCCATGCGTGGCGTATGATAGGCCAGGAATTCCATGGACTACCTTTGTTATTTGCTATCTCAGTTTGGGGCATTGGTGCGCAACGCCAACACAGTCATAATTGTCCCCTACCCAAAGTTCCTGTACCAGAATCAAACTCGGGGAGGCAGCGGTAGAGGTCCCTATTCTACCACTGGGGTATCCTCCCCTCCCCATAAACTATCTTAAAGGAAGAGAAAAGAGTGCTGCGCAAGGTTTCAATTGTTTGCAACTTTTGCTTGGATGGGCTTCTATGAGGGCATCTTCTTAGGCATGATCTTTATGGTAAGTTATACTTTAATTGTTGATGAGCTCTCCTCGCTCACCTTTGTTACTTCTACTTTCTCTACTTTCAGACTCTTGACAACAGAAATTGGTTCTGAATCTCACTAAAGTAAGCCCTTTCCATTGTTACGCTTGTATCCAGCGGCATACATAAACTTTAATTTGGTATTTGCAATATTGAGTTGTCTTTCCACATTTAAAAAATTTCAATCTCCTCCTATAATGACTCATCTATATGATTTGTCGCTTAGTCAAGAGTGTCAAGATTTAAATTCTGATGATACATACGGGGTAACCGCGTTGTAGGGACCTTGGCAGCTCATGGAAATGAGCATAACAAATGGACATACACTACCACAGGCCCTTTTCTTATTATGCCATTAACAAGGCTGACCAAGCTGCGTACTTAGTCTCATATGGACAAGCTACATGATTTTATCAATTAGGCACTCATCAAGGATTCCAGAAGTGATTATGTTTTGTCAAGTAAATCTCTTACCCATGTTGATAGTTTATCAGGTAGGTTGTTTATGATTTAGAAACTTAATCAGAAAATATACATTTTAAATTTTTTAAAATATTATTTGAGGTATGTTAACCAGGGAGGACATTAATGAGACTCAAAAACCAAAATAAAATAAAAGAACCCAAATCAAAAAACAACCTGGAAGACAAAACAAAAACCACAAACCAGGCGGGGAGCAGAAACCTCTAACCCACCATGGATGAGGGTGAGGGGGGTTGGGCGGTTTGTCAGCAGATGAGTTCACCAAAACTATTTCATATTGGTTGGAGAGATGGACTATAGTGGAGAGCCAGGGCGTTGGGCATCAGCGTAGTGTGGGTTGATGGCAGTGTAGTATGAGTTCTTCACCTCCTCATCAAAATTTGCGTGGTAGACAGCTTCAACAGATCTGCTAAGTGAAGTTTGGCTTGAAGCAGGATTTGGGAAGTTGGGCAAAATTGGAGATACTCTGGCAGGTGATTTTAGCAGATGGGTTAAATCTGCTAGTTTAGTGACATGCATGACAGCAGCTTTGGCATTATCAAATAATTTTGAGATATCTCTGCAGGGAGATTTGGTAAAATCAGGGGGAAAGTAGAGTGTGGGCAGCCCTAGTTGGTATTAAGCCACTGATTTGGCCACTGCTTTGCATAGGTTTGGGAATCGGGGAGAGGCCACCGCAGCTAAGGCAAGCTGGTGGTCACTTTGGTAGGGGACGGCATTGGGTTCAGGAGTGAAACGTTTTGGGGGTGGGGTATCATCAAAATCAGAAAGGAAAAATTCGGCCTGACCATAATTGAACTGGCTGAGAGGTTGACCAGTTTGCTCACTCATAACAACGTTACCTGATTCATCAATCTTGGCCAAAAGGTCCCATGGATTCTGGTTCACAAGAATAGTGGCATTAGAACTTGGATGAGTGGTAGTGAGTGAATGGGTTGCTTGGGAGCAAATAGTGGTCCAAGCCTGACTCTGATTGGTGGGAATGGAATTTAGTGGGTTAATGTGGGTGGTTGATTTGGTGTGGCTGATTTCCCATATCAGAACCCGCTGGATGTGGCTCTAAAGCTGCATCAGAGGGAGTGGCTCAGGGGCAGGATTTTTGGAGTGGTCAAGTCCAAAACAGAGGGGACAAATTTGGCAACCATTATCCACCTGAGACCAAAAAAAGTGCTCAGGTGCTGCTGTGATACGATCATGGGGGATTTAATGGGCTATGGCAGGGTGGTGTGGGATAATGGTAGCAGTTGCGTGAGGAGCAGCAAGGTGCTCCACACCAGAGGGAACAGCGAAGACAAGGTTGGGCTGAGAGCTATATTCCATAAGTCCCGCCATCAGCTAATTGTACAAAACTTGGGTTGGGAGGTGGGAAGGGAGGGACGCAAAGGATACCACTATTGTGGTATCTGTAGGCAGGCGAGTTTGGGTAGTAGGGATGGGAGTATTTTAAAAATAAGGGGAGAAGAAGCTTCTGCTGCAGCGGCCTCCTCCGTCTGGAATCCAATATCAAAATAGCCCTTAAAAGGGCGTAAATTGATAAAGCCATCTGGCGCAAATGCAGCAATGGCCAATTCAATAATTGCCTTGTCATAATATGGGAATAAGTGCCGTAGTCAACTTGGAGGCAAAATTCGATTGTGGATCAAGAGAGGGTGAGTGGATGGGGGCGAGAAGGGTGGATACATTCCAGGTGGAGCGCTAAATCCTGTGGGGGGATAAAATGGACAGACAAAGATGGAAGTCTATTTGACCCTGGCAAATTCATTTGCCTGCATGGAGGAAAATTCTAGGTGGTGGAGCACCGCTACTTACATTGGAGCAGCAGGCGGCTGATCTAAGGACATATTGTAAAAGAGCGTGGCCAGGTGGCAGTGATAAATTTAAACTTATTGCTTAATTAGATCACTCAAAAGTGAACTCAAGCAGAAAGAAAGTCTTTTGCAACTTGACTATAATTTGGGAAGAAAAGGTACTAATCAGAAAATATACAGTTCCACAAGTTCCTTTTCTCATCTACCTTAAAAGGGACTTAAAAATGCCTCATGGGTTCCTTTCATAGAGCCATTGCTATCTGAAGCTGTACATTTTTATACTTGGCAACATCTGGAACAAATAATAAGACTTGGGTTAAATTCTTGACACCCATAATAAAGCTACTCCAACAAGAACAACATAGAAATAAGGTTTAAAGCGGAGTTTTGTTTTGGTACCAAGCTGGTAGGATGAGCTTCACAGGAACTTCGCTGGCCCTCTTCAAAGGGACCAGAAGGTATATGTATTCTAGCTAATGAAATGGACAGGTCCTTTCTCAATAATTGACAAAGGAGTTGGGATGGACCAACCAAGTAACAATCCATAAAAGAGAGGTCACTCTTGAAAGTATATGTTTTGTCTGCATACAACCATAACTTGAAGTAATCAATTCCTGAATCACTGTTAAAAGTAATACATAAATCTAAATGTGCACCCTCAATTCTGAGATAATGTGATCAAGGATGCAACATGGCAGCTGAGTTCAGTGTCTGATATTTACTATAATGGTTCATAATATAGTATTCTTAAAATATATTTAATGAGTGTAACGAGAGTTTTGTTTTTATAGTTGCATAAGAAGCCAGAACTGAGTTGACAACAGCCTTTACGCCTTTATAAACCTAAAAGTTGATAATAACATAAAGTTTGAAGTATAAGTGATTAGCCTTATTCAATTAAAGGTTTAATAACTTTTGATGTCTACTCAAATTTTTTGTGCTAAATTCTAAAAATCTATTTTTTGACTAAACACAATTTAATTAACTTTGTGATCGTTTAATACTAAAAAATCTTGCACATTTTCAATTTCTTGTTATACCTTAATTTTTTATGCATTCACATTGGCTTCAGTCAGAACAAAAAAAACTTGTGAATTTGTGGCCCTATTATTACCCAGAGCCTTCCATTCTTTTGACCAAAGCTTTTTAAATCTGATGAAATTTACCTAAACATCTGATTTTTGTCAAATTAGATTCTTAAATATAGCCTGAGATTTAATTCATTTGATCATGGCCTATTCCTGTAAGTTTTGGGCTTGTCAGTCTTGTGTTGTGAGTTATAATTCTCTGATTGGATTAATAATGATCCAAACATTTGCAAGGTTATAAGCCAAGGTTATAAGGGTTGAGATTTTGATATAAATAGCAAGCCTGTCAGGCAAACAGCAAGATAGAATTAGACTGGCCTGCCAGCCGTTGTGCTGGAGCACCCAAATAGCAAACCAGAATGCTAAAGGCACTGCTGCTGGTATGATGGATATGAAATTGGAAAGGAGTTTCACCAATAACTGCCAGTGAGCCAGAATCTCATACAGGCATATAATAAAAATACCAGACGAATACAGCCATTTACCTGAGGGGCATTTGAATGTTGGTGGAAAAGGCAGTTTATTTTTCAACATAAAAAACTAAATTTTTGGAAAAGTTTTTTTTAGAAGATTAAAAAAAATTTGATTAACAATTTTCTCAGTGCAATGCAACTGATTAAATAGTGGTCAATTGATGGGGAAACAAGCTAGGATTGGGTCCCTCAAGTTCGACCTAACTGGCAAATTATTCAGGAATGGGGACAGATAAGCTCACTGGGAACTGACATTGAAGGAATCAGTAGCAGGCTGAGTTGCTATCAGTTTGACCTCAAATGCCTAAAATGAGACTTGACTGCGTTTCTGGTGGTTGGCATGACAGCATCTGGCCCAAAGAGCAATGTGAATCCCCCAAGGCCACCCCATGTAGGGGCGGTCCCAATAGTTGAGAACGGGTTCAGGATGCCCAACTTGCCCATGCCTGTCACTAGGCTATTCTTTCAGTAAAAAGCGTTGCATTATATGCTATGCCCAATTTGCCCATGCCCAGTCACTGGGCCATTCTTTCAGTAAAAAGCGTTGCATCAGATGCAATGCCCAATTTTCCAGAAGGGAGCTTCAAACTATTGTCGATGGTGTCTAATGCTGCTACCTGCACATTGGGGATCATCCCTGACAATTTTGGGAGTGGGTTAATTTCAACGATTGTGGTGTTGGCTGAATCAAAACTATTGAAAATTCCAGCCAATGAATCAATCTTAATTCCTTTTTAACTATGTGGATTCTGATCATCAGGCTCATTTCCACTTGTTTTTGGACTGATTGACTTCTTTTGGAAATTTTGGCACAAATTCCCTGATCAGGAACACAAGTTTGGGAGAGGTGAATGTGGGCACTGGGGGAGGGATCCAAAGAGGGGAGAGCTGTTACCCAGCGCTTGTCTACCATGAGGGCGAGGTCACCCTGGGTGATGAGGGTACAGCCACCCTCTTCAGAGCCTTTTTACTTGGAAATGGGAAGAGGACCTGATTGACACACAGGGGACGTTCCCCTGGACTTACAAAGCCAATCTTAGGTGACTTTCCAAATTAGCATCATCCTCAATTAGGAATATGGTATGACCTGATGAAGATTAGATCAATACATTATCCTTTATAAAAATGAAAATAAGAAATTTTGACTAAGAGCTTATGTTTTATAGAAATAGTTGAGCTAGAAAATCTAATCTGTAACTTAATTACAAATAATTCATTCAAAAATTAACATCTAATGCTTATTAAAAGTTTTTTTGAGTCTATATTAGCTTTTAACAGTGATAAATCATCTTTTAGTGCTGGACATCTTTTGTCATGTGAAAAAGATAATTCTGATATTTACTATAAAGTACTTTAATTTAAACTAAAGACATATCTACTAAAAAAGTGTTTATTTTGTATAATTTGCATTAGAGGTTTATTGCCAGGATACTTAGTAAGAATTTGTTTTCAAAATTTTACATCTTTAAATGAGGCTCCTAAGAAAAAAATGCTAATCAGGATTTTTAGAATTTTTTTTGATTATACTTTACCTTTAATTTAGCTTTTTTCTAAAAATTATAGATTGAAATGCAAAAATATATATGATTTAACATCATTAGAAACTCTACAACAAGTAGTGTTATTAGGTTTGGGTTGGGACCATCTAGTACTAAAAAAAGTAGTGTTATTAGGTATTAGTAACTTAGTTTGATATGTTATACTTATATTAAGTATGACCAAATTATTAAGAAATGTAAGCTGATCAAGAGATGACATATTTAAGGGCTCAATAGCAAGCAAAAAATAAAAATGGACTAAAACTCTCAAAGTAACCAAAGTGGTTGCAAAACAAAAAGGAATAGTATAACCAGGCAACAATAGCAAGCTACTATCTGATTATGGCAGAGGAGGGATGGGATCATAGAGCGCTTCTTTGGATTCAGCTTATAGAAAAAAGTGAAGGATTTTTCTGAGATCAAAGGCGCTGAGAAATCAGCAGTGTGGGGTCTGATAGACTTATAAGTGATATGTTGTAGAATTGGTGCACCTAAATAAGGGCGCTGATATAGTTTGCAAGGTTGCGCTCAGCTTATAGACAGGCTCTGGGGAGCTTGATAAGGGTGGCGATATTGGTGTGAGTAATCTTAGATTTTAGGTTGCTTGCCACCACCACAACGCTTATGATTAATCTGTAGCTTTCTGGTGGAAATTGAGGAGATCACGCTTACCTGCAGGGATAAGGCCCTCTGGCATTATGGTGAGCTATACTCTCTACAAGCATCACAACATAATTAGCTGTTGCTTTGCAGAGATGACAACAGATGACAAAGCAGCTGTCTCAACAGAGAGCCAGTGATTAATTTGTAACAGTTCAGTAAGTGATTGTGGGGAATAAGTACAAGGAGGAATTGAGCGTCATAATTAGTAATTAGGAAACGCTCAAGGTGGAGATTAGATGGTTCAACGAACTAATTTAAACACTAACCTTAGTCAATAAGTCCCAAAGGTTCAGATTTAATCGGATTGTGGCATCTGCATATGGCTTATGCTTGGTGGGTAAAATGGGATGGGAATGAAAGAAAATGGGTGTCCAAGCTTGATCCTGAATGGCTGATTCATTTTCAGGTTAGTGAGTGAGGTTAAAGGGCTGAGGGAGTGTGAACTTTTGTGATAGCCCTCCAAGCAAGTGAGCAGAGTAGGAGGTGGCAGCAAAACACCCCATCCAATAGACGCTTCTGTAGCTTTAGATCCAGAGTCAGAGGTGATGTAGTTGGAAGGTAGGCAACATGTTTTATATGCCTAATTTAAAACAAAGAGGGCAGATCTGGAATCCATTGTTGATGTGCAACTAAAAGAATCAATCCAGTGATGCAGTAGTGAAAGCATGTAGGGGAACCTATTGAGTGCTGGTGGGATGATGAGAGTGATGGTAGCAGTTGCACAAGGGGCAGCAAGGCGCTCTGCACTGGAAGGAACTGTGAAGTGGAGAGTGGGTTCAGTGCTATAGGCCAAAAGCCCTGACATCAACTCTTCATACAGATCTTTCTTTGGGAGGTGTGAGGGGGTTTGCAAATAAGGTTATAAGGGTGTTATTGGTAGGAAGGCGAGTACAAGTGGTTGGTTAAGGGGTATATCTATAAATAAAAGGGTTCTTGCAGCCATAGCTGTATCTTACTCAGAGAATAACCCAATTTTATAATGGCCATTATAAAGTTAGAAATCGATAATTCCTGATAGCAGGTGGAAGTTGCTAGCTTAATAATTGCTTTTTCAGCATATGGGATTAAACGATAATAGTCAACTTGGAAGTAGTATAAAATAAAAGGACATGGAAGAGCGCTGGGGTTGGGATAATTTATTTGACATGCACAAGGTGCAATACAAGATACTTGGGAGGAACAAACCAACCTGAGGAGTTAGAGGAGTGGACTAACCAGGATTGGCGCATTTTCTGAAAGGGTGGAAAAAGATAGGAGAGTTTTGCTCTGCACCATACTGAAGCAGCAGGAGGTGGAGCTAAGTACATCAGTGTTAAACTGCATTTTAATAATTCCATGTTCAAAATTTATGTTCTTATAACTTTTAAAAAAAATTCTTAGCACTAATTTTTAAAAATATTTTTTAAAAAAACAATAAGATTACAACTTGGGAATAATGTTCTTGTAAAAACTTTATATCCTTTAACCAACTTAAAACTAAAAAATGAGTTTCTAGCTTATATCAATTATTTAAGGCTTAAAAAACATATCAGTGTTTGAATCACCATATAGATATGGAATGATTTAAGGATTATAATCAACTAGCTGTTTAGAGTAAAAATTTTAATAGTTTGGAGAAATATCTGCATCTTGTGAAAAAACTATACAAAATAAGAATTAGGGATTTTATTATAAATGGTATTTAAACCTTATATATAGTGTTCCTAAAATGCTGTTGCCAAAGTCTTTGTGCGTTCAAATTTAGGAATTTGATGCCCAAAAGTCTGGTTTGGGCCTGGAGTATTATATAAACCTTTAGGCTATACTAAAGAAAGCACTGTCCTATGGTTTTCATTGCTGGTTTAGAAAAGTTAGATTCTTCAGACAGATTATAAGCTATAATATATATGGGAATTGCAAATAGAAGGAAGCTTGACATCAAATTTTTGCTAATGCATCTTATAAACTGAAAAGCCAAAAAAGTTAGACCAATTTAAAGTCAATAGTTTTTATTTTCATTGGTTGATGCCACTATATGTATTTATAGCTTCTAGTTACTAAATAGTTGAAATGGCTTATCTCATGCAATAACTTGTAAAAGTTGAAGGCTTGGTACCACAGCTTTAAGATTTATTGTATTGGCCATATGAGAATTAAGTACCACCTAATACTAATAGAATATAATCAAATTGTTTATTCAGATGTAAAAGTGTACACTTCCTTCTAATATATAAAATTTATATGCAGTATATAATATCTAACTAAAACTAGATGATAAAAAATCTAATAATATACAAATAGTTAACAAAGATTCTATCTTTAATAATCTAGCGTGTGATACTTAAAGATATGATACAATGACAACTATAAGCCTAATCTTTGAACTAAATTGAATAGAATAGCTAGGCTGCCCTTAAGATTAGATTATTGAAGAGGAGCTGTATAAAATTACAATGTTAATATAATATTGACACAAAAATTTTTACATACCAAGGCCCTTGCTCTTAAACAAACCTATTAATGGAAGTCATTGCCCTAATGTAAGCGTTGTAAGGTTGACCCTATGCTTGCAATTCAATGTGGGAGAACAAACTTATATCAAAGTTTTCAGTCCATTCTGAATTATTAGAGCAAGAGGCTAACTTTTGCAGCCAGCACTGGAACACGTCACCACATATCATTGTGGAACAGAGCCGTTTTTGTCAAGTCAAAAGACCATGCTCCAAAAAGCGTCAAAGTAACTTAATCCAATCCAGGATACATGACTCCTCATCTTGCTGTTTGAGACAGACTGGTTAATCATAAACCATAAGAATTATAGTAATTTCTTTTTCATTACATATTTAGGCACTTTAAACAAGAAACTTTTATTTTATGGAGGTCTAATACATTAATACAAAGCACTCAGCTTTAAATCAGTAGTGGCCTAGTAAAAAGTTGACTTAATAATTCTTACCTAAGTGATAAATGCTATAAATAACTTGAATTATAAAAATAGATATAAAGTTTTCCTAATTGGTTTAAATTATAGCATAAAATGAGCAATATGGGCTCTAATCTCAACGTAAATACATCTTAAACTAAAAAATTATGACAAAGTATATGTTTAAAAATGATTATTTTGTAATATTCATGATAATCTTTCAAATTATGCAGCATGCACTGTATCTAAGGTAGAGTTGTCATCAAGAGAGATAGAATTATGAAGTCTTAGCCCTTAGCTAAATATCAGTATTAGATTGATGTTCACTATGCAAAAGTTCATTTTACTAAGGTACATATTGAGCTAAAAAAATGTGAAAGTGAACAATAAGATACTTCATTTCCAAGAAATCTAGGTTTGACTAGTGTCATTAGTATCAGTTAAATTGAATGTCTATATCTAAAAAAATAATCTAAAGGTATAATATCTCATTTCTATTTTTATATTTTATTCAAGGTGGGCTGACCTGGGGACAATACCGCACCAATTGAGGTAAAATTAGTGTATGGGAAAGGAGGATAAAATCTGGATAACCTCCATGCGTGGCGTATGATAGGCCAGGAACTCCAATGGACTGCCTTTGCTATTCGCCATCTCAGTTTGGGGCATTGGAGTGCAACGCCAACACAGTCATAGTCGTCCTTTACCCAAATTCCTGTACTGGAATTGAACTCAGGGAGGCAGTGGTAGAGGTCCCTATTCTACCACTGGGGTATCCTCCCCTCATTTAATAAATAATTTTTAGGATAACAAAACTTATTTTTTTGTTTTTATATAAATAATATTTAGTAAAAAAGTGTATCTTCACATCAATAAATTATAGGTATAAAATAAACTAAGATAAAAGAGTAATTAAAGTCCTTAGGTATAACATCGATGAATCCCCCCCTTGGGTTGGGACCATCTAGTTAAAAAAAAAAAGTCCTTAGGTACACAGTCATTGGTGTCATTATAGTGGTCTTCAATTTAAACAAAGAAGTCTTTAAGTCATTAAAGATTATTAATACTAAGGCATTTGAAATGTGTTCAATTCATATGATTATAAACTTAGTTAAAAACAAGGTTATGTAGAATATACAATGTTGCTAAATATATTAGTTTTATAACAAAACTTAGATGATGTCATGGTATAAAAGTATTTCAATAGTATTTAAATTCCTACTTCTCTCTCTTAATTTCACTCACTTTTGGTCAAATCATAGTTTGAAATTTAGTATAAACAGCTCCACTCGTCATCACCCTATACAAGTTTCCTATATATTTGCGTTTGATGCCCACTGCCCCCATGTGGGGCAGTGGTGTGCCACCTCCTAATGTTTTTGGCCATTGCCAAAACATGATTGGGCTGGATCAGCTAGCCCACCAGATTCTTCATCACTGTAAGTCCCGTGGAACGTCCCTTGGCTCTTGATTGGGCCATCTTCCCATTCCCAAATAAAAAGACACCAAAGAGGATGGCGGTACCCCTCGTTACTCAGGGCGATCTTGCTCACATAGTAGATGAGCGATGGGTAACAGCTCTCCCGCTTCAGATCCCACCCCCAGTGCCCACACTCACCTCAGAAGAACTGCTATGGGGAATTAGCAGAATCTGCGTCAAGATTATTGAATTGAAATTGGTCAGACCTAATTTGAGCGGCAATCTGGCTGATGGCCAAATCTCAAATGGCTGGAAAGGCATGAAGACTGAGGTATCAGCTGGAATGCCCGATGGCTCCAATATGATCAATAAGCTGATAGAACTAACATTGGGTGCCATCAACGAGGGTTTGAAGCCCTCTGTTGGCAATTCAGGCATTGCAGCTGAGGTGCTGCCATTGACCAAATGGATGGTTCAGTGATTGAGCATGGGTGGGTTGGGCGTCCTGAACCTGTTCCCAACCAAATGGACCCGCCCCTATGTGGGGTGGCCTTGGGGGATTCCCATTGCTCGTTGGGCCAAATGTCATCATGCCAACCATTGGAAATGTAGCTGAGCCCCAGTTCAGACGTTTGAGGTTGAACCAACAGAGACTCAGCCCACCGCCAAATTTTGTGATGTCAGTTCTCAAGGAACAAATACTGCCCATTCCCAAACAATTCGCTGGTTAGGTTGAAATTGTGGGACCCAATCCCATCTTGTCAATACCCCAATCAACCACTATTCAAACAGTTACATAGCACTGAGAAAATTGTTGGTCAATTTTCTTACTTTTCCTTAAATAAAAAAATTTACCAAAAATAAACTAAATAAATTTTATTTTTCTTCTGACCGCATCCCTGATGGCAAATCCCTGATGGCCCATCAGTCCATACACCAGATGGGCTCTACCAGTACTCTTGGTCACTGTGGCCCCCTCCGTCATCAATTAGCTTCAGTGAGTCCAATATTTTTGGCTTTACAACCCCATGATCACTAACTTCCGGTGGCAATACACAGGAATCTTGTGGCTATATATCCACCAATTGCAAGAGAGAATCTGTCTCCTTGCCACCCCAGTTGAGATGGCACCATATGCCGAGGACCTTATCAAGACTATCTCAGTGATTCCACCCCCTGCAGCAAGTCCCCCTGGGTCAGAAGTGGGTTCAGTGTGGTTCATCATCGGGATCATTCTCACCATGTTGCTGCACCAACACTTTGTCATTTCCCACTGCCCGGCTCCATACCAAGTCATCCATTTGGCAATGTCTCTGGCATTCTGGCTTGCTTTTTGGGTGCTTACCATCCCAACTGGCAGGTCAGTCTAAACTTCTTCTGCCATTTCCATGACATAATTGACCAACCATTATTTCCAGCCACTTCCACCCTGGTTTTCAAACTGGGCGCCACAGTGGTTACTCTCTACCAAATGAATGTGCAATCAGTAGTTTGCTGTTTGTTGTTTGTTTGGTCACTTTTTGACTTTGGGAGAAGTATCCGCTCTACCTCAGGAAACCTTCTTCAAGCCACCAAAGCTGTGCAGATTATGTCTCCTCCTACTTCCTCCGGCCTGGAGGGAAGATTGAGTGTCCCCTCCCAGGAGATTGCCAATCAGGTTCTCAATGCACTCGCCAAAGTAAAATACATACAGCGATTGCACTCAATAATGCTTTTGCGTTATCTCATGCCCAACAAGGGCTCGCGTTGTTAGATGCTGTGGATGGGGATGCCCGCCATTGGGTGAGAGGTCTTTTTGCATTTTTCCTCACAAGCAGGAGACTCCACCCCACTGATGGCTGTCATGTCGGCCTCCCTGAAACCCCTGTGTCCCAATCAGACCACTTATTCAGACTGATTATGACATGGCCGAAGCCCCTAGTTTGGTTTCTTTGATTTCTACCTTTTGTGAACTGGCCCCATGTCAGGTCTATCTATTGATATGCTTCAGGAAGCTTTTATATCAGGCTTGGATTTGGGTTCCTCTCATCATGTGGCCTGGTCTACCATCCAAGGATCAGTAGATCAAATATGTGCCACCACAACTACTATCAATGCTTTACCCCGCCATGTTTCCCATTATCAGAAGGGGAATTTTATGTTAGGATTACCCAACAAAGATGCAGATTATGCGCCTGTTCAGAATTAGCGGTAGACTTGGGTACCAACCTTGCCATAACTCCTGAGTCCAAGTTGGCAGCTACAGAGTTAACTATTGATGATTCTGTTCAAGCCCAGACAGAGGAAATCGTTTCTCCCGCCCTCATACTTCCAATTTTTGCTCCATCAAAGGACCCTGACCCTACCCCCAATATACCCATTATTTCTTCAGTCGCCAATGAGTCAGTCGAATCTTCCAATAATCAGAATTTCGCTTATAGCCTTGTACCTATGAAGATCAGTATCAGTCCACATCATGTCTCCTTCAAAGCTGGTGGATAAAGAACAGCGGGGAACTTCATGAGTGTTGAGTTGACACAACAACTAAAACTGGAAATGGTTGTGGGTTCCTCAGTAATGGTGGCCTCATCTGCTTACCAGTCTTCATATGTCATTTGCTGACTGGTACCCTTTTCAATCCACCAGTTTAACTTCTGCGAACATTTTTTGGTTATGCCAAACTTGGTGTTTCTGGTGATCTTAGGTGTGGGGTGGTGGCACTGACAACATGTGAAGATTCATTTAGAGTCTAATACGTTGTCATTCACCAATGATGATTCGGAGGGAGAGTTCCCTTTGATCAACACCCTTAAGAAGATACAAGGAATCAGCTCTATCACTACCCTGGTTTCTTCTGTGGGCATTCCGGCCAATTTTCCCAAAATCTTAATGCAATATTGGAGAATCTTCAACATGGAAAAGGCGGATCGCCTGCCTAAGCATACCAGGTATGATTGTGGGTTTTGAACAACCGTGGAGTTGGTGAACATCAACTGTCCGTTGTATCCCCATACAGCGGAGGAAGAAGTTGCACTCAATACCTGGTTGGACAATATGTTGTGAAAAAGGTTGGTTGTTCAAAGAGACTTCACCCATCGCCTCCCCATCATTTTTGCAAAAAAATTGGATGGTTCTCTCCATCTTGCGTGGATTATGGTCATTTGAACAAAATAACAGTTACTGATCCCTACCCATTGCCTCTGGAGCAGACAATCAGCCAGGCAATTGCCAAATCCCATGTGTTCTCAAAACTGGATCTGGTGAACGCTTTCAACCAAATTTGGGTAATGGAAGGGCAGGAATGGTTAACTGCAATCTGAATGAAGTGAGGCATTTTTCAATTTTGCATAATGCCCTTTAGGGCTGAAAAATGCTCCCGCTACATTTCAATGGATGATTGACAATGTACTGGGGGGACCTCCAGTTTTCTTGTGCAATTGCATACATTGATGATATCCTGGTTCACTCCCCAACTCCTGAACAACACGCTATTGACTTAGAAGCAGTGGTGGTCGCCTTGCATAAAGCAGGGTTGTTCCTCAAAGCTTCCAAGTGCGAGTTTTATAAGGAGGAGGTTACTTTTCTCAGAAACCTGGTTCTTAAAGAAGGTGTTGCTAACCTTCTCAACAAGTTAGATGCAATCTGAGAATGGCCAACTCTGACTACGCAGAAACAACTTTGGAGTTTCTTGGGAACTATCATCTTTCTAAAAAAAATTCCCCAGCACTTTTCCAGTTGGCTGCACCGCTCCACCCCCTTACTGGGAAAAACGTACCATTTTGTTGGACGCCCAAATGCCAGCAGGCGTTCAAATTGATCAAGGAGGTGTTTGTGTCTCCTCCTATTTTGAAACATGACGATCCCACCAAACCGTATATCATTGCATGTGATGCCTCATTGGTAGCAATGGGTGCGGTGTTGCTTCAGGAGCATGATGGTCTAGAACATTTAGTCTCTTATTTTTCCCAAAAGTTCACATCCATGGAGCAGGGTTGGGCCATTTACAATAAGGAACTGGCAGCTATTGCATGGGCATTAACTCATTTGTGGTATCTGTTGCAGGGTGCCCGCCATGAATTAACGGTTCACATGGATCACCAGGCCCTTTTGTATTTCTGCAAACCCCAAAAATTGGCGCATTGGCAGGCCCAAACCTATCAGGACCTGTGCAGTTTTAATTTTAAATACAAATTTGTTAAAGGTGCGCTCAATATACTTCCCAATTTCCTAAGCCATAGTCCCGCTCACTGTCTCTCAGAACATGAAGAAGTGGATCTCGTTACCATGATTCCTGCCACTCAGATTCTGTTGATCGTTCCCCCCATTGTTTCCTCCATTGCGTTGGCTCCTGACGCCCCATTATTGGCTCAGGTTTTAGCCGGTCAAATGGCCTTCCCTGAGGGCGTGGAGTTGGTTGAGCAGTTGGTTCACTCAAGTCACAAACACTCCCTATACTCCTTAGAAGAGGGACTCATTTACTTCCATTCTCACATTTGGGTTCCCCCCTCATTCTGATCGGAGGTATTCCGTGCACATCATGATCCTCCCAAAGTCGGACATCCTGGTAACAAGAAATGCATTGATCTGATCAAGTGAAACTTTAATTGGGTGGGTTTGACCAAAGAGGTCCCAGCTTGGATCGCCAATTGTGTTACTTGCGCTAGGGCAAAGTTGGATCACTCCAAAAAAGGTCTATTGCACCCCTTACAGCAGGCGGAAGGTCCATGGACCTCAGTGTCCTTGGACTTTATCGTTAACCTCCCCTGTTCTAATGGGTTCACAGCGGTGATGGTAGTGGTGGATCATTTCACAAAATTTCCCTTTTTATCCCTTGTACTTCCACAATTATGTCTAAGAAACTGCCCATTTTTTCGTATGCCATGTGTTTTTGATGTTCAGTCCTCCCCAGGAGATCATTAGCGACCAGGGTACACACTTTACCATGCGGTTTTGGAGTGAACTCCTATCTATCCTGAAAATAACCCCCTGTCAATCCACGGCGTATCACCCTCAGTCTGACGGACAGACTGAGCTGGTTAATCAAGTCCTCAAACAGTACCTGCGTTGCTATGCTGCAGCAGCGCAGGATATTTGGGCTGGTGACTTGCCCCTTGCCCAATTATCTTATGATAATGGGACCCACGCATCCACAGGGTGTCCCCTTACAAAGCAACGTTGGGTTATAATCCTTCATTTTTAGTTGGGCCATGTTTGCGGCCTGAGGTTCAAGCTGCTGCAGATCATACTGCCCAAATCCAATTGACTCAAGCTTTAGTGTGGGAACACCTCACCAAAGCCATCGACAACTACAAGTGATTCATGGATTGAAAGCGCCTTCTGGGTCATGACTTTACGGTGGGTTCCTACATCATGCTTGATACCCATCATTTGTGAATTCAAACCCCTTCCCGCAAGTTCACCAGTAAGCGCTTGGGTCCCCACTTAGTGGAGGAGGTATTGGGTAATGGGGCATTCTGACTGAAGCTTCCTGCGCATTGGAAGCAGCACTCTGTTTTCCATGTTTCCCAGCTGTCGCCCTTCAAGGGTGCAATTCCCACGGAACTGATCATTGTCAATGATGGGGAAGAAGCTGAGGTAGAGGCCATCCTGGCATCTTGGAAGTCACGACGTTCCATCCAATATCTTATGGCCTGGAAAGGGTATTCAGCCTACAAAAATAGTTAGGTCAAGGCGCGCGATTGTGCGAATTGCATGGACCTGGTCAAAGCTTTCCATATATCCCACCCTTGAGGCTCCCTGCCCCCCCCAGAAAATCGCGACAATTATGGCTATCAAGTTACCCAAATCACACAAGAATGTGGCTCTGGTGAAGTTTCCCAGTGGGGGTGCCCTTCCTTTTGGAAAAAGGAATGGGTAACGTAAGTCCCGGGGAACATCCCTTAGCTCTTGATTGGGCCATCTTCCCATTCCTGAATAAAAAGACACCAAAGAGAATGGCGGTACCCCTCATTACTTAGGGCGATCTCACTCACATAGTAGATGAGTGATGGGTAACAGCTCTCCCACTTTGGATCCCACCCCCAGTGCCTACACTCACCTCAGAAGAACTGTTGTGGGGAATTAGCAAAATCTGCGCCGAGATTATTGAATTGAATTAGGTCATATCTAAATTGAGTGGCAATCTGGCTGATAACCAAATCTCAAATGGCTGGAAAGGCATGAAGACTGAGGTATCAGCTGGAATGCCCGATGGCTCCAATATGATCAATAAGCTGATAGAACTAACATTGGGCGCCATCAACAAGGGTTTGAAGCCCTTTGTTGGCAATTTAAGCGTTGTGGCTGATGTGCTGCCATTGACCAAATGGATGGTTCAGTGATTGAGCATGGGTGGGTTGGGCGTCCTGAACCTGTTCCCAACCAAATGGACCCGCCCCTATGTGGGGTGGCCTTGGGGGATTCCCATTGCTCGTTGGGCCAAATGCCATCATGCCAACCGTTGGAAATGTAGCTGAGCCCTAGTTCAGACGTTTGAGGTCAAACCAACAGAGACTCGGCCCACCGCCAAATTTTGCAATGTCAGTTCTCAAGGAACAAACCTGCCCATTCCCAAAAAATTCGTCAGTTAGGTCAAAATTGTTGGACCCAATCCCATCTTGTCACTACCCCAATTGACCACTATTTAATCAAATGCATAGCACTGAGAAAATTGTTGGTCAATTTTCTTACTTTTCCTTAAATAAAAAAATTTACCAAAAATAAACTAAATAAATTTTATTTTTCTTCTGACCGCATCCCTGATGGCAAATTCCTGGTGGCTCATCAGTTTGTACACTGGATGGGCTCTACCAGTACTCTTGGTCACTGTGGCCCCCTCCATCATCAATTTGGTTCAGCGAGTCCAATATTTTTGGCTTTACAACCCCACAATCACTAACTTCTGGCAGCAATACATGGGAATCTTGTGGCCATATGTCCACCAATTGCAAGAGAGAATCCATCTCCTTGCCACCCCAGTTGAGATGGCACCATATGCCAAGGATCTTATCAGGACTATCTCAATGATTACACCCCCTGCAGCAAGTCCCCCTAGGTCAGGAGTTGGTTCAGTGTGGTTCATCATCAGGATCATTCTCACCATGTTACTGCACCAACACTTCATCATTTCCCACCGCCCAGCTCCATACCAAGTCATCCGGTCAGCAATGCCTCTGGCATTCTGGCTTGCTTTTTGGGTGCTTATGCATTTAACTGGCAGGTTGGTCTAAACTTCTTCTGCCATTTCCATGACAATCACGTTATGTCCTACATAAGGACTTAGCCTTACATCTTGCCTAAACCCAGGCGGTGCCATGCTGCCCCCTTGTGCTCCCCAGGAGCAACATGCGATTTGGCCTTTGGGTTGAATATGGCAAGTTGTTCCCCTATTTGGATAAAGCAATTTATAAATTAGCCTAGGCTGTTATGCAGCCTGTAGGCTTCATCAAATTATTCCCCTTCAAGGGTTTTTTAATCTTGGCTTCTCAAGTAAAGCTGATGCTGCAGTAGCAGCTACCATCCCCTGGTGTTCCAGGGCACCCCCTCCCAACTACTCATACCCAGTTGCCCACTAATACCACTCTTATGGTTCAGTTCACAGGCCTCCCTACCCACCTACCACCCAAAATTTTAGGCAAAAAAATTATCGCTGCACTGTCAGAATTTGGTTCTAATTCCATGGTACAATTCGTGGTTCTTAATGGAGTTACTCTCCTTTCAGGCCCCCGCGCCTTCATGACTATTTTCCAGTATCAACAAAATAGCCTTCTCAATCCCCCCTCACACCATTATCCCCTCTGCCCCAGACCATCCTTTTTGGGTTTGAGTGGATGGAGGGCGCACCATCTGCCCTACCTGTTTTAAAATGGACCATTCAAAATGGTGCTGCTCCTCCATCTCACAAGCCATAGCATCCACATCCAACTCTATGCATGATGACCCCATAGCTGATCCAATAACATTTTTTGAATGGGGCACTATCCTTCCCCCCTCTCCCCAAAGTGGCAACCATAGCAACCACTGAATCACAAAACCAAAAATTACCTCAATGAACCTCTTCTTCTGAACCCACCAATCAGGAGCCATAATGGACTAAAGTAGGTTCTAAACCATCCTCCCAGCTAATGCAACAGATAACCCATATGCAAACAACCCAATTAAATTTAAGAAAAATCCATGAGATTATTTGGTTGAGGTTGATGAATTGGGCAAGCTTATCCCTGAATCTGAATAGGCTGGGCCTCTCCATTCAAAATGTACCTCAATACTGATTATACAGGCCAATTCCCAAAGCGTCATTATGCGCCTTGCCCTGATGCCAACCCATTCAAAAGTGGCCACCAACTAGCTGAAGATGCAGTTGCCTCCCCCAAATGTCACCCAACCCATAAAGCCATTGCAAAATCAGTTGCAGTACTGGCTACTAGCCTGCAACCTCCTATTCTACCTAGTACCATGCTTTAAAACAGAAAAAAGACCACTCCAATATTATCAGACAGCAAACTTAGCAGTTCAAAAAGTTGTAGTGTTTGCAAAGTTCAGCCCAAAGGCCTGCATTACCCACAACAACCTTTCAACCATTGCCACCCTACCTAAAGTATGCTTTGAGGAGGAAAAAGACGTGTAGAATATATTTCCACCCTCCTCATCACACATATTGAGTTGCAAGCACCCATTTGTTATCTCACCCCACATTTCCATGATGCGCCCACACCATTGCTATCAGCTTTGTGATGCTACATGTCCACAACACATGAGAAAGAAGCGCCTCACAATCCCTCTTCACTCACCACCATAGATGGATAGCAGTTTCCACTTCTGACTTGGTTGGTATGTTTTGTTTGAATTTTGCATCAGTTTGAGTAATTCATCTGTCTCATTTCAACTTTATTTTATTTAATTTTTAGTTTTAGTATGTTCGAGCATTGGTAATGTCCATCCCCTGATCAGCTCGCCTCAGTTAAATAAAAGTATTTAAATTCCTATAATGAAATTTTTAATAAACTTTAATATATAGTAAGTTTTCTCGGTTTTTTAATTTAATTACAGTTTACCAATAAAGCTCTTTGTTTTGGTTACAACATTAAAATTTTATAACTTTTTCATAGCTTTTTGTATCTACAAAATCATTAAATTATGGATTACTATCTGCGGCTTTTTAAGAGGGTAAGCATAATATAAATAAAGATGACATTGAGGCGTAGTTTCTCATATGGAGCAGCAGTGAGCGATGTAGTATTGACAGTCTAGGCAATTATGATCATAAAATTAGCTTACTCACCTTTTCCTATACCTAAAGGGACTTCTTTTTTAAACATTACAATTTTTAGAAAAGATCATTTAGCATAAATGCAAGCATTCTTAGAATCTTTATTTTCACAAATATTCTGTGTTTTCCTAAAAGAGATCTAGAATTTTATTATTATTGTTATTATTGTTATTATTATTATTATTATTATTATTATTATTACTATTATTATTATTATTATTATTAAGGTCATTACGTTTTTATATTATTTAATCTTATAATTTCTTTTTTAATCACTAATATTAGTCTCTTCCATAAGATTGTATAAGATTTATACAACAAGGAGTAAAAGCGTAATTATAAATCATTTCTTATAGAAAATTTCAGATGTGACTTAGACTGTCTATATTTTATTGCAAAGGGTACACAAATTTTAATAGCGTTTATTTTAATAGTAGAGGTTAAGAGAAGGGTTTGGCTAAGCAATCAGCTTTAATCTATAGTGAAAGGATGTATTGATAGAAATGCTACTACATATTTAAACCCAATACTATTTTGTTAATGAGGCAATTCATTATTACACCTTATTACTTAGAGAATAACTTACTGTTAACAACAACATGGTTTTTAGGTGATAAAATTATACTATAAAAATTATAAGGTCTCTGTCCTACTAATACTACTAATATGGCATCATATTATCAGAATTTCACCCAGAAACTTAATTAAGTAGGTGATTCAAAGGCTATAAACTTAGTAGTTTCATGGCACTAGCAAAAACTTGGAGATAAGTTTACCCTAAATAGTTTAATTTACTTCAACTTCACAAGTCGAGACATGCAGCGAAATGTGATAATTCAATATGTTTTGGCTTCACAAGTTGAGAATATGCAGCGAGTCACAATAACTAGTTTCAAAAAGCTATATTAATATATATAAAATAGAAAAATGGTATTTGTTAAAAAATGTTTTCATTTTGCAAAATTCACGCTTTTCATAATTTTAATGGAATATTGTATTGTCGTCAGAGATACATAAGTGTAACAAATTTCAAAGCTTTAGCTAGCCTGGAAGGTAAACTTGAAACTTTCAAATCAACCAAATATCAAACTGCTCAGCCAAAACTATATATCGACTACCATCAAAAATATATAGGATTTTCACTTGATACATATAAAACTTTTTATTTTAACACGAAAATTAAATTTTTCGATGCATTATTGTATTGTCATCCAAGACCAACGTCTGTGCAAAGTTTCAGAATTTTTTTAATGACAATAAGTGTCTGAAATAGTAGCTTGTAAGATTTGATTACTGACAGATGTGAGTTAAAGAAAAGTGTGTAATAAATGGTCAATGATTAATAAAGTTTAGAGTTGCAGGTTCGAACCCGGCTCAAACTTTTTATCATATAATTTAATTAGTTTATTTCCTTCAAATTATAAATCTAATCCATTTTATTTTAGTCAATTCATTTCATTTCAATTTAATATTTACTCGTTTATTTCTTTCTTTTATTTATTTATTTATTTTGTTTCTTAAGCTTTCATAAGTGGAAGTTATTATAAATTATATTATTTTAAATATATAAATAATTAAACAAACTAAGTTAAATTAAACTAAGCAAATTTATTGCAATTAGCTACAAAATAAACTAGCTCATAAGTCTAAATCTTATCTTCTTATATAATAATTTAGAGAACTATAGGCTATTCTGTGCCTTTTAGCCTTGCTTTTCTAAAATTTTATCAGTTTACACCTTAAATAATATAACTCTTAAAGTTTATACAATTTAAACAAAAACTACTAACCATTCACTCAAAACCAATTGGACTTATTGAATCACCCTAAAACCACCCACTGCTTGAAAGCCTAATTGAACTATCAAATCAGCTAATCACTTACTACTTTCTAGAACAATTAACTTAATAATTAGCCAAATGACTACCAACTGGTTAACAGAACCATTTAAAATATCAAATCAACCGAATATCAAACTTTTTAGCTCATAACAATATACAAATACTATTAAAACATATAATATTTTAACTTCTTATATGTAAAACTTTTTAATATAAAAGTTAAAAGATTATGGTGGAATATTATATTGTCATCTGAACTTAATAACTGCACAAAATTTCAAACATAGTTTATTACAGGAAGTGTTTTAGATGGAGGATGCAAGATCATAGCACAATCAAGATGGTGAGTTAATTGTAAAAAATGAATGTTTTTGTTTCTTTGCTTTTAATATACACGTTCCAGTACCATTCATCCATTTGTGATGAAACTTCATTTAGTTGTTGTTCACATGCATACAAAGGTTTCTGAATTAATACAACCATTATTTTCATAGTAAAATAAAAAGGTTTATATGTAACAAGTGAAATTATTATGTTTTTAATGGTAATCAGTAGAATGTTACAGCTGAGCAGTTTATTATTTGCTGATTTTTTAGTTAAATGGTTTTGCCAAGCGCTTGGTGGTTTTGATTGATTAATAAGCTTGATGGTTTTAGTAAGAATTAGTGATTGAGTGATTTGATAAGTTAATTAGTTTTGGTTTGATGTTGGTGGTTTTTGGTTGTTTTATTATTTTAAATTTATTGCGGGGAAGGCTGACCATGGGACAGACACTTCCGAATATGACTCAGACGAGACAAAACTTAGTACCGGGTGAGGCACCCCAGAGAAGCGATGCTATCTCTTGTTGCCAGCGGGAATGCCACTTATGGGAAGGGGAGGGAACGTGTGTAGGGGGCGTAGCCACTATTGAGCACGTGTGGAGGAAGGGGTCTGATTTGATGAACCAGACTGGGAACCAGGAGGAGACCAGCTGCTGGCGACGTGGTGGGAGATATCCAAACATCCACGCTTGAAAGTGATCCACCAAATGAGACCAGAATCTGTGGACAGCTTCAGGGAGGGTGGGGATGGATCCGGCGATGGCATCCAAGACAATCGTGTGGATAGTCCACATAGCGATTGCAACCACCAGAGCATGAAGGAAGGGTGGGAGGGGGAGGCCATTGATGAAGCAAACATATCTCTTGACAGACTGAAGGGATGTGTTTGATCCTGGCCTAGCAGATGTTGGACTTCGCGCCATATTACTTTAGAGGTGGGGCACTTCTCCAGGCGGTGAAACAGCGTTCCATACTGGCCACACATGACACAGGATGAGTGTAAAGCATTAGAGCGCTCAGCTGTAAGATACACCCGCCTCAGGCAGCGCCACACATGGGAGCGGACTTGAGGCTGCAACAGAGGATGGTGTGCATATTTCCAGATAGTCTTTTGGGTCTCAGTGGAATAAGGGATGTCCATCATGTCCAGGTAGTCCACCCTGGATAGGACTTGGGGTTGAATGGGGATCACGCCATCATGGATGGGTAGCCCCTGTACCTCTTGTGTGAACTGAGGAGAGGGGCGGCCTCTTCATGTTGTATGTCCACTAATACAAATTCTCCACTCTGTGCTTCGCATGGAGAGTAGGATTCGTTTGTAGTGGGTTTTGGTCCCGTGAGGACCTGTGGCTGATGTGTGTGATGCGAGGTATTTCATCAGGGAGTGGGGGTTTGATGGATTGTTGAGGCCCAAGGCCCGGGAGAAGTTGGAGCAGGCTGCGCGGGACCAGTGTTGGGATGGGAGTGTAGGAGCAGTGACGGCCGCAATCCAGGTGCCTAGGATATTGGCGGCATGGGCTTTGAAGTCAAGTAGGCCCATGCCACCATGATGATGAGGGCCAAACATGACCTCTAGCCATACTGGTGGAGGGCGGCCTGACCAAAGCCAACCTTGTAGCAAAGCATACAGGGATTTGAAGAAGCTTGGGGAGAAGGGGATGGCGTGGGCTCCAAACCAGACTTTGGATAGGAGCATAGAGTTGGCAAGAACAACCCTGCCAGTGAGGGTAGTAGGGTGGGCTCTGAGAGAGGCGATTCTCTTCGTCACGTTGTCCAGTATATGGCACTCCATTACTGCTGACGTGTATCCTCCTGCCTCCAACCACACGCCCAGATGGCGTACCGGTCCTATGGTAGGTCGTGGCACAAAGGGGAGCACCAGTGGAGCGGTGTGTTTTGAGTTAGTAAGGCGTGGACTTGAGCGAGCAGATGGGCTGGGTTGGGAACTACTTGCTGGGGCCCAGCAGTTCTGAAACTGACCAAGGAGGATGATTTCAGTTTTGGAGGCGTTCAGTGCCGCGTTGCTTACCCGGGAATATTCCTGGATGAGGGCTTCAAGCGCGCGTGCATCTTTGTTATTAGACACCCCCACCACGCAATCATCTGCAAATGCCATCATCTTGATTGGGGTTTGGCCTGGCACATGGACCCCAGTGAGTTGGGCATTCACATTTCGCAGTAGTGGGTCAAGGCTGAAGTTGTATAAGAGTGGGCTCAGGGGGGTCCCCTTGTCACAGGCCCCTTTGAGGATGGACTACTTCCGTTAGGAAACCTGGGCCGCGCACTGCCATTGTTGCAGATTCTGTGAGCAGCATCACCCAGTTAATGAAGCGGGGAGGTAGGCGGAATTGTTGGAGGCAGGCCCTAAGGTATTCCCAGTTTACTCTATCATAGGCCTTTTGTTGGTCCAAGAATACAAGTGCCCCAGAGGCTGTGGACTGACACACATTAGCCACAGAGTGCACGTTATCCCAAATCAACCTTCTGGGGATGAAACCGAATTGTTCTGGAGAGATGGTGGCAGATGCTACAGTCCCTAAACGGTTAGCCATGATTTTTGTTAAAATTTTGGTGTCTGTGTTTGTTAGAGAAATGGGGCACCAGTTGGCTAAGTCTAGCCTATCCCCTTTCTTGAAGAGTGTGACTGTAAAGGCCTCATGTCCTCCTGGAAGGAGGCGCATTTCCAACAGGCTTTGGTTGAGTGAGGCTAGCAGCAATGGGGATATATATTTAAAATATTTTTTGTAGAACTCATATGGAATGCCATCTGGGCCTGGGCATTTTCAGTTTGGCGCACCGCGAATGGTAGTCCATAATTCGTTCAGAGTAATTAAATTCATTATTTCCGGGTATCGGAAAGTGGTGTGGATATGAGCTCTGTTGAGAAATTCCGCCATTTCAGCCGGCTGAATTGGTTCGGCTCAGTATAACTCGGAGTAATATCTTTGCGTTTCAATTGCCACTTTGGCCAGTGTTTCCACAATAGAATTATCCGATCTTTGCACCTGTGTGCAGGCCACGCTCTGGCGTGGTGCAAAAAATTTTGAAGAAGTATGCGGTGCACTTGTCACCTTTAGTGATGCATGTGGCCCTGTATTGGACACAAACCCGATGTTTGTGTTGCCTTTCAAGTGCGTTGAGGTGGGCTGCTGCCTCCGCCCACTTCTGGCCCCATGCAGGGCTATATCCTGAGGCTGGAATGTTGGACTCCAAGTGGGCTAATTCCACCAGCGCACGCGATATAACTGCTGATGTGGCTCGTGAGCGTCTGGATGAGAGATGGCGATAGTGGTGGATGGTGTCTTCTTTGAAAGTTGCCCATGTGGAAATGGGGTCCATGCAAAATGGTGCAACAAACAATTTTGCCAAAGTTGCCTCCTTCACCCACATGGAAAATCCTGGCGACGCAAGCTCTGGGGGGCAGATTTTGCACCAATGTGGGGCCTTTGCAACTGTGATGGGTAAGTGGTATGTTATTGAGACCAGTCAGTGGTTGGAGAATTCCATTTTCGTTGTTTTGAAGTGGGAGATGTGGGGTTGGAATTTCGCTGGCGCTAGAATAAGGTCAATGCGGGTCATGGACCTTAATTGGCCGTTGTGGATGTGGGGATGCATCATGTTTTCGAGCAGTGGGGCATGTCGTGGCAGCGCATCCATTAACCCAAGGGTGGCTTTTAGAACGCGTAGTTCTACGTGACCCTGTGGGGCATGGGGTGAGGGCGGCCACCGGTCCGTTGGTGAGGTTAGCCAACAGTTCATGTCACCAATTAGGAAAGAATTGGGGGGTAGCGGGAGGGATTTGACCGACAAGAAAAATTCCTGATGCTCTTGTGCACTGTTTGGGGCATAAATGTTGACGATTGTGTGTGCAACATCAGCCCATGAGAAGGTGACAACGAGCACTTGGTCATTTAGGAATGTTTCTGAAGATGTAAATTTGAAAAAATTGTTTTACCAAATTAGCACCCCGCAGTGCTTTGACCAAAAGGATAGGGATGGTAGGAGCATTGTTTTCCAAGCTTCCTCAGAACCTCGTGGACAGTGGGTTTCCTGGATGGCCAGGATATCCACGGGTAAATTATTTTGTAAAAAACTCAGTTTCCTAGCCTGGGATGGGGAGGCCTTGAGTCTGGCAATATTCAGCATCCCTAGAGTGAAGGTTTCCCCCATTGCACCTTAGGTGCGAGGGGTGGGCCCCCTGGCCCACCAGCCTCTTCCAGGTCCCCACAGGCTTTCACAGCAGCGCGGGTATTAGCAGCAACGCTATTGGGGTTTTTGTTAATTTTTGCAGAAAGAGACGTGTTGGCTTTGGCCTTCGCTTTTTGTTTTCCCGACGTCGGACGAATTTTTTGCGGTGCGGATAAGTTCGGTGCACCGTCGAGTGGGGCAAAAAAAAATTTTTCGGTTGGGATAGGTCCCAAGTCAGTTTTGACTGGGGCTTGGATGCAGCGATTGGGTGAGATCAAATCTCCCATTGGATCCTCAGATTGAGTGGCCCATTCGGCTTGGGCCTCCCAATCTGATTGGGTGATGGATTCCCAAGTTGCTTCCGCCGCGAAGGTCTCCATGTCCTCCTGGTGTTGTGAGTGTGGGATGGTGGTGGTGACCTTGGCCGCTTCCTTGGCCATGGTCCTATGGGCCTGCTTGGCCTTCTTCCGCTCCTGTGGGGAGATAGGCTTTACCAATAGGTAGCAGCCTTGTGCTCCCCACGGGAAAGCCTCTTTGGTGCTTGCAGTTGGTTCGTAGTGCGCCTCTCCGCTGGCCATGGCTGCCGAGGGGTGCTCTTGGAATGTAACGCCCTCTTTGATGGGGCACACATGTGCCTTATGGCTGAACGCATCACAGTGGGTGCAGATGGGGGGCACGCTGTCCACGGTTACCCAGAATGGGTGGGTGGTGTGCCCTGAGATATCAATAAAGGTGGAGTGCAGGATCTGGGTTAGGTCCTTCGCAATCTCCTCAGTTGGGGTCAGAACTGCGATGGCTTTGCCGGTGCACAGGTGTGGCATCAGCGTGAAATGTTGCACCTCAAAAGATTGTATTTTGCCATATATGGCGAGACCATCTTTCAGGTGTTGCTCCAAAATGTCACATTTTACCGTAGTAGGCAAAAAGTCAAACGTGAGGAAAATTTGGTTCAATTTTGTCCATCCGGTGCATTTAGTTTTGATGACCCATTGCCCTTCGGGAGGTCAACCACTACGCGCACCGCTGCAGCCTCATCTGCTGCTATTTTGCTTTCAAAACCTAGGTCCAGCCAACCGTGTGACATGGAGTGAGGTGCAACATACACCGCGGTCGGGAAAATTTTGTGTACATCTTCACAAAATTTTTCCCATAGGGCCGTTTTTTGGATGTCCAGATACACACGGACTCCAAATTCCACCGACGAAAGTGGCTGGGAATGTGGCATGTTGATGTACTGGTTGCATCATGCTTGCCACACGAGTATCTCTGGGGAAATTGTGACCACCGGTTTTTTTAGATTTTTTTCTATTCCGCCAGATTCTCCGGGGCGTTTTCAAACGTTAGAGGCCGCGGGCCTTCCGCCTGCTCCTCTTGCCTTGCTTGCCCAACTGCTCCCAGACATGGGTGCAGACTAATCCCCTCTATGAGATTATCAAACTAGATTTAGTCTTGAATTGAATGGGTTGCAAAAGTGTTTGCAACGAGAAAGAAAAGTTGTGGTTGTTTTATTATTATTTGTTTTTTTACCTAGCAGTTAGTGTTTAATTAATTTTGTATGTCCAATAGTTTTACTAAGAAGTTTAATGGTTTATATATACTTAACTAAAATTGATATATAGCTATCTAAAATAAATGCTATAATTGATTTTGCAAGTGATAGTTAGAAACTGAAAAAAGTGATGAGCCACATAGTTATCAGATTTTATTAAAAAGTATCATTTATCTGCATTTACTTTAGGTTTTCTTTGGATGATAAAATGTTGAGTTCTGTGTTTTTGAATAGTTTTCATTTGAGTTCAGTTCAATTGCTTACACTTTAAGATATGCCAGCTTCACTAATAATCATGCATTTTTATAAAATAATTACTTTATTTGATTTTTATTTGGCTTTAAAAACCTGTTTAAGTTGTTTCTCCTAATTCATAATATCTGCCCCAAGTTAGGTTGAAATTGGTTCAGTAGGTTAAACTATGATATATCACAGATGTACACATAATGATTTAAAATATAGAGATGTTTTATTAAGCAGTTTGGTGGTATTTAATTGATCCAAAAGGACTAGTTTTATTAGAAGAGTGCATGGTGCTTTTTGGTAGATTTTATAGATCCAATGGTTTTAAGTAAGAGGGTGGTGGTTTTTTATTGATTTGGTATTTGATTCAAGATATAGGAGAGTGTGAAGAACTTTGGTTAGTTTGGAAAAAGCTTATTTTATTTGGCCAAAGTGTTGGTTAACTTTGTTTGTTTCTTAAATTTAATTTGTGTTGGCTAAGTGGTCACTGGGTTTTGGTTAAAACAATAGGTTCTTTGGCTTTGTCAAGCTGTTTGATGGTATTGAGTAATTTAACAAATTTAATTGGGTTTGGCTAAGTGGTTGGTGGTTTTTGATTGATTTGATTAGTTCACCTGTGTTGGGTAAGCGGTTGGTGATTGATTGGTTTGATATGTTCAATGGTGATGAGTAATTGGTTATGTTATATATAATATAAGCCCTAAGTAAGTAGTTCAAATTATCTGGTAATAAATAAACCCAAGAAACGCCAGATAACTCCGCTAGTAAGCTATAAGTACAAAAGTTATAAAACTGGAATTATATCACAATTCTGTTAACAAGTTTGCAGCTACCTAAATCATAAAATATGTTGGATTGTGTGCAGATCTGGTATATATGATTAAGACAAGGCTCTATATCCCAATCCCCAAGCTCTTAGTCACGTAAAAATGATATACTCTTTTTAACAGGCTAATTTTACCACTATTAACTCCAACAAGTTGAACCTGATGGGGCATCAATATTAAAATTACCCAGATTTGTATATTCAATCTGCACCCACATTCTAACCTAATATTCTCAGACTATGCTACCCCTATCAAAATTTATCATTAAGAACTGTGACACCAAAAATCATAATTCTGGTGGAGCAAAGATATTTGCGCCATCAAACTGTATTTTACCAACCTTGCCATTTTAAATGATATTAGATTAAACCTGGATGTAGAATGACTTGTACTATAAAAGTTTTATAAATCTTGATAAACTTGGCAAGTTTATAAACCACTTATAATAGCCCAATTTTACCTCTCTAATAAATTGATTAAGTGTATTATTTGTAATAGCTAAGTATTTTAGCTCACATAGTTAACCTTTTTTCATTGACTGAAAATCATGATGGAGCCTAAATAGATTGGAAAAGTACCTTACATATCCTCAAACTTCCACCACCGCCCTCTGTAACATTATTCTAACTAAAGATCACACTTATAGATGGTAAGCTGAGTAAAAACTGATGCCACAGCACAACCATTAACCACTGGTGGCTAACTTAATAGTAGTAAGACTGGCCCTTGGAATGGAGTTACTTGCTTAAAGTTAATCTTGCACATATCCCCCCATTAGATCTATTAAGTTATTTAATAGATAAAACCTGTATAATGTAAGTAATTATGCACTACTATACAGGTTAAGTCCGTTGCTGCTACTTATTAAATATTGTTGACTACTGAGCCTTTTTATTCAGAAAAGGTCCAAATCCTCCAAGAGCACCCTATAGAAATTCTACAAAGTGGTCATTTCTAATTATAATAGAAAATCAGGTATTCCAGAGATAACTTTAAATTTGAAAGAATTAGTTTGAGTAAAATGGGGTACTTAGTTTAAAGTCAATAAAATCTTTAGCTGATACCTCAGTGTAAGTCCAGAGGAGTGCCTCATCTGTTTGGACCAGGTGGCATTCCCATTCCCATCTAAAAAGGGTCCAAAAAGGCCAGCTGCCCCTCTAGTCTCACAGGGCAACCTTGCCCATGTGGTGGACAAGCGATGTGTAACAGCTTACCTTTTAAGGACCAAGTCACCAGTTCCAGTATTAACTATTGACAAATTGATATGACGAATTAAGGGGATTTGTGCCAAGCTTTCTGACAGTTAGCATTATCTTGGGATTAAGGTTTGAAAAAGTTGGAGACAACAAGCCTTTTGTAATGGATGAAAAATGTCCAATTTTGACCTCCATCTTGCCTTCAGATTGGCGGATCAATGCCAAAATATTGTCTGATATGAGGTTCCCTCGAGGTAATTGTTTTGACTCATCATACTCACCAATTCAACCTTGGATTTAGGGAAATTCAAAAATGAGAAAGACGCACACAGGTAAGTGAGTATTTGACCCCAGAATTACCCTTATTTTATTTATTTTTTAAAAAAACATGCTGAAAATATATCTTAATAACATAGAGCACTGCAAATGACACATGAAAAAACCAGATATCTGGCGGATCAGTTCACCACCACGTACCAACTTTTTTTGTTAAGGATACAAAATTAGGTTCACTGTGGGATACCAGGTAAGACAAAGCAAGAGTGGCCCTGAGGCCACCAGAGAGACCCCGTGAGGGTGGGAAACAAAAAGAGAATTCTGAACTGAGTCCATAATTGCGTGGGCCTGACCTTTTAGGTCGCTCTTCTAGGGAGCCCCTCTGCACTTTTTTGCACCCCAAGGAGCATAAAGAATAGCTTGGGAAGGGCACATCCCAGCGCCAATCCTGCATGAACCTCAAAACCCCAAAATTGCGTTTTAACTTATTATTCAGAAATCTGAATCTAGAGTCAAAATTGTAATGATTGGTTCAACCCAACCGTTACATCACCCCCGCTAAGAAGGAGCCCCCCACAAGAGGGTGACCCATAGCGGAAGGTAACAACCATGAGGGCTTCTGCTGTTAACACGGAGCCAGAATCAGACTGCAAAAGCCAGTCCACCAAGTGAGGGAAAACACACCCAACGCAGGGCTAGACAGTTATCCCACACAGGATGGGCTGACCATGTGGTGAGAGCCATGCTGGGCCAGGTCCCTTGGTGCCAACCAGATCCCTGGTGAGGGGAAGCCCCACCAGGATTTTGGACTGACAATCACTTCAGATCCAGGGTTGGCTATCAGTCACTGGCTCCCCCGGTGCTGGTTACTCATCAACCAGGACCTGAAGTGACCAACTGAGGTTAGTCTTACCTGGGAAAATGGTGGCGTGCTAAAAGCACAATGAGTTCAGAATAATGTAAAGGGTAAAAATGTCCCAGCTTTCAACTATCATCTTGCCTTCATATTGGCGGATGGATGCCAAAATATTGTCTATATATGTGGTTCCCTCAAGATAAGTGTTTTGACTCATCATACTCACCAATTCAACCTCAGATCTCTGAAAATCTAAAAATGAGAAAGACATACGCAGGTAAGCGAGGATTTGACCCCAAAATTAGACTTGTTTTAACTTATTTCTGAAATAAACATGCTGACAAATTAAATCCCAATAACATAGGGCACTGCAAATGACACATTAAAAAACCAGAGTATTTGGCGGATCAGTTCGCCGCCAAATATCATCTTTTTTTTTTGTTAAGGATACGAAATTAGGTTCACTGCGGGATACCAGGTAAGACAAGACAAGAGTGGCCCTGAGGCCACCATAGAGACCCATGCGAGGGCAGGAAATTACAAAGAGAGAATTCTGAACTAATTTCAGGATTACGCAGGCCCAACCTTTAAAGGTCGCTCTTCTGGGGAGCCCCTCCACACTTTTCTTTGCGCCCAAGGGGCATAAAGAATAGCTCAGGAGGGGCATACCCAGCGCTGAGCCTGCATGAACCTCAAAACCTCAAAATAGCATTTTGCCTCAATATTCAGAAATCGAAATCTCGAGTTGAAATGTAATGATCAGTTCAACCTAACCATTACAGATTATAGGTAAAAAAAGTTGACCATCAATTTCCTCAATGTGTTATAACTGCTTAAATAGATAAACAGATTGGGGTTTAGCTTAGAAAAGCGTGAGATTGGTGCCCTCAAGATTAGACTTAACATGACAAACTTTGAGCAAGTGGGGGAGAAAATGAATTAATTTAAACTGACTTTGAAATTATCAGTGGTGGGTGTAAGTCTTGGGGAGCGTTCCTTCCGTTTGGATTTGGGGTGTTCCCTTTCCCATCAAAAAGGGTCTGAGAAGGGCAGCTATCCCTCTCACCTCACAGGGTGGCATTGACCATGTGGTGGATGAGCATTGGGTAACAGCTCTCCCTTTGAGGATCTGACCACCTGTTCAAGTATTAACTTCAGATGAATTAATACAACAAATTAAGTGGATTTGTGATGAGCTTTTGGGTATTTGACATTCTTTTATAACGAAAGGTCCAATTAAATTCAAGGGCAACGAGTCTTCATCATTAATATCTGAGAGTCCTAAATCATCATAAACAAGGACCAACGGGCATGTACCATCATGAATAAAGCATCTAATGTCAAATCTTTGGCAAAACTCACCAATGGCACTAGGCCATTGGGAAATGCTGATGTGACTTTGAAACCCTCCTTGGCAGTATCTCAACCCCATCCAATAACTCTAGTTTGGTCCAATGGACACTGGAGCAACCAGGTGCAGGTGAGCTGAGTGTCCTAAACTTTTTCTGACCTTATGAGGCCGCTCTTCTGTGGGGTGGCCTTGTGAGGTTCCCACTGCCCATTGGGCAAGATGCCATCACTCTAGTCATAGGAATCAAAGAAAATAAGCAATTTGGGCATCCATGGACAAACTGACAGTGACTCAGCCCACCACTGACAATTTCAAAGCTGATTCTAAACAATTTATTTTCCCCCTTACTCAAAGTTTGGTAGATTAGGCAAATCTTGAGTGCCCCAATACTAAGCTTGTTTAAGCTATTCCCTAATTAATTGTCTATTTAAGCAGTTATGACACACTGAGAAAATCGATGGTTGATTTCTACAATTAAAATCCAATAAAATCCCGTTTCACAAAACTGTTCATTTTATTATGATGAAATTCAAGCCACCTAACCCAATTCCAATTTTCCCAGCTCCCAAACCCATGGGCCCTTGGGGCTATGATACCCTAGTTCATTGCTGGGTTTCTTTTTCATATTTATGGCCTATTGGTGCTTGCTGCAAAAATCTTTCTAAGCTCAATTTATTGTCATCCAAGTAGCAGTGCCTCTGGTAGTCAGGCTTGCCATTTGGGTGTTTGGGCATCCAGGCTGGCAGGTCAGTCTAAAATTAACTTGCCGCTTTTCTGACAGTGGGCTGAGTCAATGTCAGTTCATCCATGGACGCCCAAGCTGCATAATTTCTGATGTTCATAATAGATTATGGTGGTTGACCCAAAAATAAACCCTTTGACAACCAACAGATCAGGCCAATTATCCTCCCAATACTTGAGCTAGTACTCTAATTCTCAACTTAAAGCCTATTGCAATTACACGGCTTGAGCTGATTATCTCAACGTCAATTCAATTTCAATATTCATATAAAAGCTCCATCTGAATACACTTGCACATTCAGGCTGATTATCACTGCAACAAAACTCAGCAATTGGTCACAACTAATTGGGAACCATATCAAATATTCAGCATAAGAAATCATTTGGGAATTGACCTGAAGATAACATCTAAATATCCTTTGGACAAATAGATATCATAAGATTGCAATCAATTTCCCTCCCTAAGGCGAAATTTGTATGTCAATCCTTGTAATTGGTATTATATCAACTGCACATGAACTGCCCAAATGGGAGTACCTAGTGCTATCAAGAGAGGCCTGTCAACATCCCAATTAGGGGTGCATCATTTACTCAATTGATGCCAAAATTTCACAGAAGATGTATTTTGTCAGCAGTATGACAAAACTCAAATTGAGAGGACCTAGGACCATTTTTCATGTTCTTATTGTGATTTTTGCCCCTGAAATCCTCCCAAATATGAGAGTATTGTGCCACCAATAAACCTAGAAATAATCATAGTCATATAAGTTCAAGGGCCAAACTGAGGTGGAAAAAATCTGTTGAAATTGCGTGCTCAAATGTGGCCAGAAGAAGCACTAGAGATATAAATACTAGTGCCTAGCCTAATGAACAATCATCAAATAATATAGTCTTAATAAAGATATATTTTATTTTATCTCTTTCCTGCTTTTTATCAGAGTCTTTTTTTGGAGAGTGTAGACAAGCTGGAAGTGCCAAATCCAAAGCTTGTACCTTTGCCTGTCTCAGCAGAAGTTCCCAAATACAAATGGAAAATTGAGTTCAAAATTGACCATAAGAGTTGGAATAATCTAAATAAGCCTAGTGAGTTTCTGAACGGTCAGAATGTCATATGCTATAAGCAAAATTGAGGATCATTCAGCTGAACTTCAACCCAATTAAGCGTGCAGGATTATATTTATCAAGCAATTGATCCTCAGAAATTAAACAGCTAATGCTCACTTAAAATCAGTGACACTCTCTTAAATGGATTCACACAACCAGTTCCTGGCAGATTCAGCCAGACAAGTAAGTGACAACAAGATGTAAACTAGTGACAAAGAAATCTAAGATTATTTTAATACCAGCCGCAAAGGCTCTGATGCAGGTACCTCCTACTCACTGGAACTTATCACAGTGGGGGAGATCATTTAGATATAATAAGCCCGATTAATTATATCTGAAAGCGTAAAAGCTATGCTGGAAACTCTATACCAGGGTTTTAGGATTGGTACTTCACAAATTTATCTCTCCTTCAGCCTGTTCTATAACCTCAAAGATCATGCACTCAGGATGGAGATATACATGAAGTACCATGATGCTACCATGACATCTCTTGTCAAACGTCTCACAGACAGTCAAGCAACTAACGAATTCCTGGTTAACTTTGTTCAACCCTCAATTAAGCATACCCAGCGAATCCTTACTTGACAAAATCTGCAACTCACGGAAATCTACCATGTGCAAGGGAGGAACAATCTTCCAAAAATGCTACTAGACAAATTAAATTTCAGTTTTACTGAAGTCCAAAAAGCAATTTTGGATAATATGGGACTTGTTAATGAAGCTCATGAGAAATTTAACACCCTCGAGGAGCTTCTAAATGAAGGAGTCCCAAAGATAGTTGCAGAAGTTCTAGCTCACCATGGGCTATCACATGAATGGGTACAAAACATGAATTCTTTTTTTAGTACTAGATGGTTACAAAACATGAATTCTCGCTGTCAAAAACTGTAAACAGATTCTGATTTCCTATTATCTCAGTTGGAATGACTCACCATAAATGCTACTTCAGGCTGAAGAAATCACCTGAACTTAAATTCAGAGCACAATGATTTCAAGAATTATGTTCAGGATGTGATGGATATTGTGAACAAAAACATCAAAGAGCTTGCAGCAAGACCAGCCATCTTGAATAGGGATGAGAATGATGCCTTGATAAAGAGGAATTTTCAAAAATTTGGCTTTGTTGTGTCAAGATTGCAGGCCAGAAATACTGATATTACTCGGGAGAATTGGGTTTATAATGAAATTATCAACTGAAAATTCCTGAGTAGACAGTATGGCTATAGATATTAAAAGCATAACGTCCAATCAAGATTTATTTGAAGAGTAGTATGACAACCCTAAAAAGAATTCAAATCCCTCAAAAAGCTAGCTGCCAGTGCTCACCCAGCCTTGACAAAAGAGAAATGGGAAAAGTTTTGCCCATTTGGCCAAAAACCAGTTTGGAAAAACAACTAATGGCCAAATGCAAGCATCAGAATCCAGTAGTTCAGAGCAATATCCTGAAATTAAATCATTGGAATTGACACTGATGCATAAACTGATATTTCAAACACCCATCCTATGCCTAAGGTTCTGGCATCAATCCTGACTCCAGATACTCCCCAACGGGAAAGAGGTCCGATTCTAAATGATAATACATCAAGACGTTCAAGAAGATGTACAACCCCTATGCCTGAAACAGGGCGAGATGACTTTAAACCATTGAACTTACCAAAGTTTGATAAGGATGGAAACGTTCACTCTTTCCTCAAGCTATTTGAAAAAGCAATGCAGGGAGCATCAAACCATGCAAAAGGATCAGACCTGATCAACTCACTTGATGCCCATAGCTGTGACCTCGTTATGCCCTATTTGGGTTATGATTGGTCCTATATGGATTCCAAAATTGCAGTGACAAAAAAGTTTGGAGGGACTGAGAAATTAGAAACCCAAAAAAGAGAGCTTCTTGATATTGAATTTAAGCAGAATGAGACTATTAAGAACTTTGCAGACAGATTTTTACATGAGGCACAAGTATTGCTTGGGTGCAATGCAATAGATAAGTTTGACGCTAAGATTGCAATGGAACGTGCAGTTATGCCCTTCCATGAACTGCACCATGTCATGATACCTGAATTCAAAGGAGAAATGGAAAGCCAAGAGCTTAAAAATTACTTGAGAAGCTGTTCCTGTAGTTTTGATACCCTAATCAGCCAAGAATCAGCAAAAATTCCAATTTTTGGGCCAAAAAGCAACATTATGTCTGACCAGGGGTGAATTTCCAAACGTAAAAACAAAAAAATCAAGAAAAAGCAGCAAACGAGGCTAATTAAATGCCACAACTGTGTTCAAAAGGAGCATTTTGCTAGCCAATGCTACAGACAGTCTAACAAAAAGACTGAGGTCAACGTTGCTCTAGAAATCAACAGTAACAGCGAGGCAGGATAAGAGCAGGTGGGGTAGAGACGTAATGCTCTAACTCCACCAATGTTCAAACCATTCCACCTGACCCTGACGGGCCCTTTAGGGTTGAAGATGTCACCGAAGATAACCTCCACCATATTATGGCTAATGATGTCCTGATGGTCACTACTCAGGCCATAGAAAAAGCAACTAAACCCAGAAAAACTACCAAAGAAGCCCAAGCAGAGGCATCAAAACCTCATGAAAAACAGATTATTAATCAAGGTTTAGACCACCAACCCAGATGTTCAACCAACCTACCTTTGCTTAACAACGTGCAAGTTACCATTATCATGAAGACCTTAGAAGACAACTTTCCAGATATTTGCTCAAATCTGAAATTACACCTGGAATTGGGCAGCAGTCATAGTATTCACACAATAAGTACCTCTGTAAACTACTCCAAAATGTACTTATGTGGATATGGCATTAAACAAGATACAAGTTTGGGCCTCGTCAATAGTGGTGCTCCTATCAATATAGTCAGCAAAAAGTTGGTTAAAATGTTGAAAATTGCGCCCAATGTTGCCCACTGTCAAGAATATGGTACATCTGGAGCGCATACAACTAAATCTCTAGGTGCATACAGAACCCTACCTCTCAGATTCAGATCTATTGTAGTGATAGCACCTGCTATAGTGTTTCCAAGTATAAACTATGATATTCTAATTAGGACTGATTTTCCTAAGGAGATATGGAGTTGTTACCAATCATGAGGACAATCTCTCACCATTCTTGGCCAGGCTATTCCACTTTACTATAACTGGGATAGGTCAGTTGAGAAAAAAAAACCCAGCCTATTCATAAATCTGGACTACAAAGATGGAGTATACCAATTGAGTATGTCAAAGCGCGGTCAAATATCAAAGCACTACCCAACCATATCAATGAGTCAAAGGGCATTCCACTTCGGTCAAATCAGCACATTACTATACCATCTGGAGATCAAGTAATCATCCTGATAGGGCTGACAATTAATATCACGAAAGGACTTTATGGTGAAGTATATCAACCATGGTCTAAATCTCGATTTGAACCAAACATTGCCCCTGGTATAATCATTCCTTGCTATGAAGAAATACACATCTGTGTGCAAACCTGAAAAATTGGCCCATCTCCATCAAGCTACATAAAACAATTACATTTCTGAATCTGTTCCCTACTCAAAAATTCCTCATTCCATGAGTTTAGAATTTTTGTCAATATAGGGCTACCTGATAAGGACCTACTCAGCATCAATAATGTCATCCCTATGGCTGATTTAAGCAACCTGACCAACTCTTATAAAATCTAAGCTCAGGTGTTATTCTCTAAATATTGGGAAATATTTGCACAAGAAAGTCGACTTGAAATGTGCTAAGGGTGTCATCCACAATATTGATGCCAGAAAACATAAACCAATTTGATTACACCCAATTAGATGCTCAAAATTATCAGAATAAGCTGTATCCAAGGAGATTAAGGAACTCCTTGATCGTGGCATGTTAGTTTCTTCAAAAAGTCCATGGGTGGCACCAATTATAATGGTGAAAAAAGGATGGAAGCAACTGAGTAGTCATTGATTATCTGAAGTTAAACAACATCACAAAGAAGGACTCATACCCTCTGCCACAAATTGATGATGCCTTGGATAGGCTAGGAGCGCAAAGTTCTTCTTGGCAATGGACTTTATCAGTGGGTATTGGAAAATAGATCTTACTTAAGAGGAGCGTGAGAAATGTGCAGTTATAACCCGAGAGAGCCTATTCTAGCTGACAAGAATGTTGCAAGGGCTCTGCAATGCCCTAGCTACCTTCCAAAGGGCCATGGATGCAATTTTGGGAGATTTGAAGTTGTCATGTGTACTAGTGTACCTTGATGATATCAATGTTTTTCAGCCGCACTTTTGACAACCACCTGGAGCACTTAGAGGAGGTTTTCAGAAGGCTAGCAGCTGCAAACTTAAAAATCAAGCCCAGAAAGTGCAAGTTCTTCAAAGACCAGCTGGAATATCTCAGATTTGTAATTGAAAAAGTGGATCTTCAGCCCCAACCCTCTAAGTTGGATGCCATCTCCAAAATGAAATGGCCCAAATCTAAGAGCGATATCCAAGTATTCCTAGGCATGATTGGGTACTATTTTTTACAAACAGGCTCTCTCCAGTATGCAACAAATGAATTTGGCAAAAGAAGCCAAGTTGCAGTCCATATAGCTGAGACTACACAAGAGAGAAACTTCCTGCTATGTGCATTGGGGCCACGATCAGCTATTAAACCATGTAGGATAGTAGCCAGAATGCTGGTTGACAATAGTGCAATTTGTCCTGTTGACAAGGAATAGAGAGAAGCTAAAGCTTGTGCCAACTCACTATCATCATACATGTTGAATCCTGTCATACAATAAGAATATAATAAAAATAAAAATAAACTTAAACTTTTAGTTTATTTGTCTGCAGGATTGAGAAAACGAAGTTAGAGAATCTAACTTGATTTCCTGTATTATATGTGCAGGAGGAAGATAAGCACTCTCATGGTTTAAAAAAGCTTAAAAAATTAAAAAAATGCCTTGTTCAAAACCTGAGCTTAAATTAGTACTAATAGGGTTTCGAACTTGAAAGTTTTTAATTTTTGGCCTGCTTATGAGATCCGAACTCCGGATTCCAACTATCGGACTTAAATGTATTATCGGAATTATTATTCGTATTGTATTTCCAAATGAACCATCTTGAATTTGATTAAATCTTATGGCTGAACTTTGGAAATCCTTCTCCATACTCTTATTGGTAGCCCTAAAGGTAAGGACCATATGGCAGTCAGGTAGGACCTTAACCGTTACACTATTGCCAATTTATTGCCAACTTTGCACAACTTAGAGAGCTGCTTTTCTATCTACTCAAGGATAAGGTCCCATTCAACTGGACTTCAGCTTGCCAAAATGCATTTAACCAACTCTGATCAGCACTATTGATCACGCCTGTTCTTTGATACCCAGACTTTGATCATGAATTTATTGTCCAAACTGATGCATCCCTAACAGCAGTGGGGGCCATAATAACTCAAGTTGAGGAAGAAGGTGAAGAATATCCAATTGCCTTCACTAGTCAGACCTTTAAATGTTCATGAGAGAAATTATACGGTGATGGAACAAGAATGCTTAGCCATCAATATGCTTGCAAGCAACTCCAGGTCTACCTGCATGGCACTCATTTCAAAGTTGTTACTGATCATGCTTACCTAAGATGACTGAACAACTTAAGAGAGCCTGAGGGCCAATTAGTTCACTGGGCATTAAAGCTTCAAGCTTATGACTATACAATTGAGAATTGAGCTGGGGCAAAACATCAAAACACCAATTACCTATCCCAACTACCCACCACTTCAACACTTAGTCAGCCTTCTAATGAGGTTTCTTAAAAAATGATCATTGGAGAGTACCAAGATGAGCCCAAATCCGTCCAAAAACTATTATCAGATTTATGAAAAAAATACAACTGTCAAAAAAAGGACGCTTTACAAGAACATTGAGGGCAATGAGTATATTTCCCAAGACCCTCATCCTGAACAGACCTAATAATTATGGTGCATAAGGCCATAGGGCATGGCGGATTCAAAAAGATGAAAGAGCATCTGAAGCAATTCTATTATTGGGAGTCAATTCATTTTGACATCCAAAAAATGTTAAAATTCTGTGCAGAGTGTCAAGACAAAAACTGTTCCAAAAAAGCACATCTTACCAGCTTGTTTGGCTCAAGTTTGATTGGCATACTGTATCTATTGACGTTGTTGGTACACTTCCAACAAGCAATATGAAGGCCAAGTGCATTATTGAAGCCATTGACCACTTGACCAAATGGATCAAGGCCAAGGCTATTCAGGAAGCAGGAGCGGCAACTACAGCCAAGTCCATCCTTGAAAACATCATCCACAAGCATGGATGTCCACAGGATATTCTTACTGATAATGGAACAAATTTTAAAGCCAATGTCCTTGCCAAGCTCAACCAATTAATGGGAGCACAAGGTGTGCTTTATGCTCCCTATCATCCCAAAACTAATGGTAAAGTTGAGCGCACAAATGGGATGTTGGTGAACATTATCAGGAAATTTTCAGCCAAACCATCCAAATGGAGTGCTTATTTAAGTTTGTCAGTATTTGCCTAAAGTATCTCCTACCATTCGTCAACCAGTATGTCCACTTTTCAAGTATTATATGGAAGACATCCGGCCCTACCAACGTTACAATATTTGCTCCTAGAAGATCCTGGTAAAAACACTTATCCTCAATACATTGAGAAGTTTGTGGATACTTAAATCAAACTAAAAGCTCAAGCCTTCAACAATAGTTTTGCCATGAAAAAGGCCCAAAATCAAAAGGACTTAGAAAATCGCTACAAATTGGCCAAATTTGAAGTTAACAATGAAGTTCTATTTTGCAACAACCATGGATCAGGCCAATTGCAAAAGTTAGATCATATCTGGGTAGGGCCATTTGAAATAATTAAGAAAACATCTCAGTTCATATACACAATAAAGGATATTAGGGCTGGCCATATATACAACCAAGTCCATGCCAAATTCATAAGAAGGTTCAATAAGCTGGCCAATTAAGAAAAAAGAAAAAATAAATATAAAAAATTTATAAAAGAAACAATAATTATTTATATTGTTAACCTAACTAATACTTTAGTTCACACTTGAGGATGGGGAGAGGATCCAACTCCAGAATCATTGGCAATTAAGGCTGAAGTTAAGGCTATGCACTTGGCACACTCTATTGGTACAAGCCAAAATTACTAAATGATTAATATCAATAAAGGCTAATTGAAATCTAGGGCTTATGTTTGAGTTAAGTAGGAGAAAATGTCAGATTCTGGTAGTTGACCCAAAAATAAACCCTTTGACAACCAACAGATTAGCCGATTATCCTCCCAATATGCAAGCTAATACTCTAATTCTCAACTTAAAACCTATTGCAATTACACAGCTTGGGTCAATTATCTCAACAGCAATTTAATAATTATTCTATCAAAAGCTCAGGCAAATAATCTCGTACACTCAGGTCAACTATCACTGCAACAAAACTCAGCAAATGAACCCAACTAATCAAAAATTATATTAAATATTCATCATAAAAAATATATGGGGATTGACCTGAGATAACGTCTAAATATCCCATGAACAAATATACATCTCAAAATTGTAATCAATTTCCCGCCTAAGGTGAAATTCGTATGTTAATTTTCATAATTGGCATGATAGCACTTGCACATAGACTGCCCAAAATGGGAGTACCTAGTGCTATCAAGAGAGACCTGCTGACATCCCAAATAGGGGTGCATCATTTACTCATATTGATGCTAAAATTTCACAGAAGATAGTTTTGTCAGCAGTATGACAAAACTCAAATTGAGAGGACCTAGGACCATTTTGCACGTTCATATTGCAATTTTTGTCCCTGAAATCCTCCTGAATATGAGAGTATTGTGCCACCAATAAACCTAGCAATAATCATAGTCATATAAGTTCAAGGGCCAAACTGAGGTGTAAAATATTCTGCTGAAATTGCGTTCTCAAATGTGGCCAGGAGATGCCCTAAAGGTATAAATAATGGCGCCTTGCCTAATGAATAATCATCAAATTATATAGTCTTAATAAAGATATATTTTATTTTATCTCTTTCCTAGTATTTATCAGAGTCTTTTCTTTGGAAAGTGTTGAAAAGCTGGAAGTGCCAAATTCAAAGCTTGTACCTTTGCCTTCCTTTGTAGAAGTTCTTTAGACAAAGGGAAAATTGAGTTCAAAATTGACCAGAAGAGTCAGAATAATCTAAATACGCCTAGTTATTTTAAACAGTAGAATATTTCTAAGCCATAGGCAAAATCAAAAATAATTCAGCTGAAATTTAACCCAATTAAGCATGCAGGATTATATTTATCAAGTGAGCAATCCTCAGATTTAAACAGTTCCACAAACTGGAGAGATGGCATCTCACCTGATGGGCAGCAGGAACCTCCTAAGGCCACACCACGTTGGGGAGGTCCCAGGAGGCTGGGAGCAGGTTTGGGGCACCCAATCCACCTGTGCCTGGTTGCTCCAGAATCCGTTTTACTGAGTAGGAAATATTGGATGAAGTTCTGATGTGTTCAGTGCAGTTTTTGAACTTGCAGCTACATTTCCCAATGCCAATACTATTGCAATCTTTGCCAAAGATTAGACACTTGGCACTCCCTTTACCAAAAGTATGCACCTGTTGGGCTTTGTTGCCAAGGGTTTGGGGCTCTCAAGCTTCAATGCCAAAGGCTCGTTGCCCTTGACTTTGTACAAACTTTTATCCTAAGATAATACTGACTCTCAGAAAGCTTGGCACAAATCCCCTTAAATTTTTGTATAATTCATTCAAATTTATACTGGAACTGGTGGTAGGGCCCTTAAAGGGTAAGATGTTACCCATTGCTCATCCAACACATGGGCAAGGTCGCCCTGTGAGACGAGAGGGGCAACTGGCCTTTTTGGACCCTTTTTAGATGAGAATGGGAACACCACCCAGTTCAAATGGAGGGGCGCTACTCCAGACTTACATTACCTTTCCCTTTTGCCAAAGGAGGAGTGCCACCACTGGGGAATTGAGCGAAGGTCACATTTTTATGGGCCTTGAATAAATTTGTTCACCATGATTGTAGCAATCTTTGGGGGAGGATGTGGAGCATCAGGGTGGGTGATATGGAAATCTTTAATGAGCTCCAAGCGTAGGCACAGTCCCAATTGCTGACACAGCTGTAGTCATATGCCAGATAACATTTTACACGATGATATATTGGACTAATTGACGAGATTTTTGGGAAGCCAGGATGGCCTCAACTTCACCTTCCTCAGCTCCCTCAATCATGATGTGCTTGGGGTCTGAGGGGATTGCCCCTTAAAAGGGGACAACTGAGACACATGGAAGACTTGTAGTTGCTTCCAGTGGGGTGGCAATTTTAAATGGAAGGCGTCATTCCTCAAGTCTTCTTCACCAGGTGGAGACTTTAGCGCTTGCTGGAAAATTTACATGATAACATCTGAATGCGCAAGTAGAGAATGTTAATCATAACGCGGGATCCTTCTTTTATTTCATGCGCTGGGAACCATTTCCAATCTGTAAACTGCTTATAATCACTTGTTGCCTTAGTTAAGTGCTCCCAAACCAAGGGCTGCGTGGCCTGAATGTGCTGGGCATATTCATCTGCAGCAGGCATTTCTGGGAGGAAGCATGGGCTAACTGAAAATGGTGGATTATACCCCAAGGTAGCCTTATACTGTGAGAAACCCATGGATACATGTGTTCCATTGTGATTGCAAACTGGGCGAGAGGAAGGACATCCGCCCAGGTATCCTGAGTGGCTACCGCGTAGCATTGCAAGTATTGCTCCAAAATCTGATTGACTTGTTCAGTTTGGCCATCCAACTGTGGATGGTATGCAGTGGAACAACAAGGTGTGATCTTCAAGAATGCCAAGGGCATATTCCAAAACTGCGCCATAAACTGGGGCCTACAGTCACTGACAATCTACTGAGTGAGTCCAAAAATTGAGAACTCATGGCTCACGAAGTGATGAACAATTTCTTTGGAAGTAATGGCGGAGGAGCATGGGATAAACAGGTAAAATTAGTGAATCAGTCTACGACCATCATAACTGCTGTGAACCCCTTGGAGCTGAAGAGCTCAACAATAAAGTCCATGGACACCAATGTTTATGGACCCTCTGCCTGCTGTAAGGGATGCAAGAGACCATTCCTACCAGACCGGTCTGATTTAGCTCATGCACAAGTTATGCAGTCCACAATCCAGGCGAGAACATCCTTTTACAATTCCAGCCAATTGTAGGTACGCTTGACTAAATTGATGCAATTCTTATTCCCTGGGTGATTGACTGCAGGAGGATTGTGATGAGCCTGAATTACTTTAGTTCAGAGGTGGGGAGGGACCCACATTTGTGACCTAAATTGTATGAGTACTTTGGCCAGTGAATACAATGAGTGCTTTGAAGATGGGAGTGACAGCCGCTTCATAAGGTCCATCCCTTCTGCACATGCCGTTTGTGCTTCCAAGACCCACAAAATCAAGGGTGCGTCCAGAACTGAATCTTCTGCCAAAACCACAGGAGGTATGATGGTCAAGATTTGTGTTGGGTGAATGACAGCGATGAGGTCCACTTCATCAGGGTCAGCTGGCAAAGTGAAGGATTACAACTTGGAAAATTGGGAAGAATATTGAATTCTCCCTTCATAAACTCATATGTGAAGTTGAAACTGCACAAATCCCAGTATGTTCAGTCCTAACGATGTTCCAAATTCTGTGGTTTGCAAAAATAGAGGAGAGCTTGATGGTCTGTGAGCACAGTCAATTTGTGCAGAATGCCCTGCAGAAGATACTGCCAGTGGGTCAAGGTCCAAACCATGGCAGCCAGCTCCTTATTTTAGATTGCCCAGGTTTGCTCAACGGGTGAGAACTTGTGGGAAAAATAAGCAACTGGGTGTTCCAACCCATTTTTCTCTTGGAGAAAGACAGCCCCTACTGCAGCGGAAGATGAATTTCATGATATGATTTAGGTTTTAAAGGAATCTGCATGCTTGAGGATGGGGGCGACACAAACACCTCCTTAATTGAGTCAAATGCCTGCTGGCACTCGGGTGTTCACCAAAAGGGAATGTTATTACCTGTGAGAGGATGAAATTGGATGGCCAACTGAGGTAGTACGGTAGAAAATTACTTTAGAAGTAATAGTGCCCAAGAATCTTCTCAATTGCTTTTGGGTTGTTGTAGTTGGCCATTTTCAAATGGAATCCAGTTTTCTGGGAGGAATGGCGTACCCATCTTTTAAGATGAGATTACCCAAAAATGTGACTTTCTCCCAATAAAATTCACACTTTGATGGCTTGATGAACAGGCCCACTTTATGAAAGACAGCCACTACTGCCTTCAAGTTCTTTGTATTTTGTTTGGGAGTAAGGGAGTGTACCAGGATATCATCAATATATGAGACTGTGCATGTGAACTAGAGATCACCCAGCACACTATTGATCATCCTCTGGAATGTGGTGGGCACATTCTTAACCCTCCAGCCATGGGTGATTGTTCAATTTTTTATTATAAAATTGTGGGTAATTTTTTCATTATTTATCTTAGCTATAAGGATTGTATTAATGGAGTGTAAAAAGAAAACATAAATTCAACTTCAAATATAAAATTTAATTTTTACTTTATATACATTATGTGGGAAATGTTATTATTGCATTCTACAAAAAAAACTTTTTAATAATTTTTAGTGTGATATATCTTGAAGCAAAGTCCATGCACAAACCAACATTGCAATCTTTGCACCAGGTTCTTGTTTCTCTTCTTATTTTTTACCATCTGCACTTTGTTTAAAACAGCATATGATACATCTTCTCCGCAGTTCCTATTTGATTGGATTTGGAGGAATGTGGGATATGAAGTGCCTTTCTATCAATCTTGTTTAATTTTTATCTTCTTGTACATTTCAGGGCGTTGTTTTTAAATATTTTTAGACCCTTCAATTACCTGCATTCTAAATTCCATAAAAGTTTTTTATTTTTATTGGTATTAAATAAGCGCATAGTAAAGAGACTAATCAATGAGATGGCAAAACACTTTTTTATAATATTTTTGCTGCTTTTAAGTGGTCACATAATAATGTTGTCAATCAGCCTTTTAAACGCCTCCCATTGTGTGATTGTATTCACATATCAATTGAGGTTCTATAGTTTCGTCACCTCTATTTGATTTTATTTCAGAAGATGATGGGCTGTGAATTGTGCTCAATGCACAAATTTTTTTTTTATCTTGCCATTTTAGCATCATGATTTTACCCCTTTGAAAGGCTCTAATTTCTCCTTTCTTAGGCTTTATAGCTGCAAACGTTAATGGTGAAGCCTTTCTATTTGCTCTAAGAGTTCCATACATATCTGTTCTGCATTACAACAAATAATTGGCAAGTTGGGGGAAGTACAAGAATTGTCATTTGTTACATGGTAACCTTTGTGTAGCAAAGGAACTATTAGATGTAACAAAATTTTAGTGGACATAGTATACTCATCATACTTATCCATGAACGGTAAACCTTTTACAATAAAAAATAAAAATTCCATATATAGCCTTATTGCAACTCACATAAAACAAATGATTTTATGCTGAAGCAGGATCTTTTCAGCAGAATGTATTGCTTCCAACTCAGTCTTTCTTTGAAAAATAAACTTTCATCCACAGTAGCATTTCTTCTGGAACTAATGATGAGCTAAATTTGTTGCGCAAATATTCAATTACTTCATATATTACCATAATTTTGGACACTGATGTGTATCTTGATTAAATTTAGAATTATTGTAAAAGTTCCAGAATTTCATAATAATTTTAATTCTGTCTTATGGCATAACCTTTGAAAAATTGGAATACAGATTGATTCACGTTTTGACCAATACCATTCTTGCTCAGGTAAATGAATTACACTTTGTAATAATAAAATGCCAATAAGTATTCTCATTTATTCTTCATTCACATCTGTTCATTTCTTTGATTAAGAATAAGATTTTTTAGATAGATTGGGTTCTTCCTGACTAGCATATTTACTAGTTTCAACTACCAAAATAAAAATCAAAATATCATTAATAAAATTTTTAAATACTTTAGTGGTGTAGTATTTGTATTGATATTTATATATACACCTGGTGTTACAGTAAAAGAAAAAGCAGTTGGAGCAGGAGGAATATTGTTTTTATCAATTTCTCTTCATATCTGACAACTTTTAAAAGTATCATTATCATCTACATCTGAGTCTTCATCACTCTCAGTAAAATTTTCAACAGAACTATTGTATTAAACTTCTAAAATTTTCAAAACTGTCGCTTGATTCACAATCACTGTACTCACTAATAGAGGTTTGCAATAAAGGGTCACCATCAGTCTCATTTCCAGCAATAATATGTTTTGACATATCGCAAATTTAGGGTAACAATTTACTAGCCTTTGGTAATCTAAATGAACCAATTGCTGTTATTCAACTGAATAAGAATTATATATTATGAACACAAATAAGAAGTGAATTTAATTACCAAAAGAGAAATATTATAAAATGAAAAAATTTTAATGTTGTAAAATAAAACAAAATAGATATGGTTATTTAGAATAAAATTATATTATACTTACCTACAATGTTATTGCAATAAAATAAAATAAAATAGATTTAACGTAGAAATAGCAACTCTTGATGCTTAAATGTCATAAAAAGTATAAGCTATGTAATAATAGTGTGCCCCGGCAGAATCATTAGAATAAGAAAAATGCGCTATGAGCATTCCCTGCAGCTGGAGGGTTAAGCTCAAAAGGCATCACTCAAAATCAGAAATTGCCTTGCCTTTTCTGGATAGTGGTAAGCCATTCCTGATCTTTTATTACCTGAATCTGAATAAAGGCATTGACTAGATCAAGTTTTGAAAACATGCATGACTTGGAAATTGCTTGGCCGATTGTCTGTTCCAAAGGCAGTGGGTAAGGATCATGGATTGTGATATTGTTAAGGTGCCCATAATCCACACATATACAAAGGGAAACATCTGCCTTATTGGCAAAGACAATGGGAGAGGCAACAGTTGATGTCTCCTTGAACAACCAACCCTTCTTGAGCATGTCATCCAACCAGGCATTGAGGGCAACCTCCTCCTCTGCCATATGCTGTTAAAGTGGGCAGTTTATAAGCACCACCTGTACCGCAGTTTTAAACTTCAAATCGAGTTCCATATGTGGGGAAGGCAGTTAGTCTTTTCAGAATCAAAAATGCTTTGAAACCCATCAACGCAGATGGAAAATTGGGTGGAAGACCTATGGGAGATACAAGGGTTGTAACCAATCCACAGTTTTGAGCCTTGGAAAAGGTATCCAATAGAGAAGCTCACTCTCCACCTGACCATTGGAAAATGACAGCATGTTAGATTCCAAGTAGATTCTCACATGCTGCCAAAGCCACCAACCCACACCCAAAAATCACTGGGAACACAAGGTTAGGCATCACTGAGAAGCAATCACAAAAACAAAACTGATGAACCAATAAGGGTACTGGGCGCTATACTTTATAGGATGGCTAAGAGGCCAATGAGGCGAACAACACTTCTGGCCCCATGTCTAAGTCAAGATCCAGCTGCTGGGCCAACTTCAAACTCATGAAGTCACCCGCTGCTCCAGTGTTGACCAAGGCACAAAGGACACCTGGTGGTCCACAATACAAATTTTCATTAGTAATAAAAAGTAGGTGTATTATGTTTATTGGCAGAAGTAGTCAATTCTGCTGAAACCAAAGAGATTGTTACTAGGTCAGGGGGAAGAGAAAGTTCTCTCATAGGGTCATAAATGGGGCGAACAAGGGGTTGCATCTCATTTACTTCATGCTGAACAATTGTCAACTTTCAGACAGGTGAGTTGGAACAACCTAACTTGGGCGCAGGGGCTGCGTCAGGACCTAGAACCGCCACAGATACTGTTTCAATGTCAGATTCAGACCCCAAGATCAAGTTGGCAAATCCAAGGATGAAGTTAATGTTCTGGGGAGGGGAGTGTGGCAGAGAGCTGCATTAATGTATTTTGATGCCTTGAAAATTTTTTCCACCGTTTCCATAGGGGTAGACCAAACAATATGTTAAACAGAGGCTGAATCAAACTCAGTTTGAAAAACTGCTTGAAGTACATCCCTGGGGAGGTCCAGCGCTGGGTCTTGCTCATGGAAGGTTGCAACTAATGAAGCCATACTAGGGGCTTCAGCAACTTATGTAGAATAAATGGAACAATTGTTTGGAATGTGGTACCAGGGACTATAAAGCTTCAGATACTACTTCAACAAGTGAGGTGGGGTCACTTGCCCAAATAGCAGAATGCAGAAGACCTCTCACCCACCAATGAGCTTCACCTTCAACTTAATCTATGGAGCAACCCCTTGTTGAGCACTTGTCAGTGAAGCGGAACTGTTTTGTGCAATTGTGGAGTGCATTTGCACCTCATCAAGGGCTTTGAGGATTTGATTCACATCACAGGAGGGAACATCCAAATTCCCTACTTTAGGCTGAATTGAGGGTAAAGTAGCAGGCAATGGGACCATGCAGCCATGAGGAATTCCTCCAAAGCTATTTGGGAGCTTCTCATACAATCAGCAACTGACCAAATGAACAACAGAGGGCAGGCTACCTGTAAGTCCAAGGGAACGTCCCCTGTATGTCAATCAGACCCTCTTCCTGTTTCTGAGTAAAAAGGCTCTGATAGGGTGGCTGTACCCCTCATCACCCAGGGCGATCTCGCCCACATGGTAGATGAGCGCTGGGTAACAGCCCTCCCTCTCTGTATCCCTCCCCCAGTGTCCACACTCACCTCTCCCAAACTTGTACATCTGATCAGGAAAATTTGCGCTGAGATCGCCAAGATGAAGTCAATCAGTCTGAAACGAGTGGAAATGAGCCCAATGATTGGAATCCACATAGTTGAAAAGGAATGAAGATTGATTCATTGGCCAGAATCACCAACAGTTTTGATTTGGCAAACACCACAATCGTTGAAATTAACCCCCTCCCAATATTGTCAGGGATCATCCCCAACATACAGGTAGCAGCATCGGACACCATCAACAATAGTTTAAAGCTACCTTCCAGCAAATCAGGAGCTGCCTCCAATGAAACGCTTTTAACCAAATGAACAGCCAAGTGACTGGTCATGGGCGAGTTGGGCATCCTGAACCCATTCCCAACCAATTGGGACCGCCCCTATGTGGGGTGGCCTTGGGGGATTCCTATTGCTTGTTGGGCCAGATGCTGTCACACCAACCACCAAAAATGCAGTTGAGACTCAGTCAGGCATTCGAGGTCAAACTGACAGCAACTAGGCCTGCTTCCAAATCCTTCAATGTCAGTTCCCAATGAGCTTATCTGCCCCCATTCCCAAAGATTCGCCAGTTAGGTCAAAAATGAGGGACCCAATACTGGCTTGTTTCCTCATCAATCGATCACTATTTAATCAGCTGTATCACACTGAGAAAATTATTTGTCAATTTTTCTTCCTTTATTTTCTATTAAAAACTTACCTGAAAATTTGGTTTTCTATGTTGAAAAATAAACTGCCTTTTCCATCAACACTCACAAACCCCTCAGGGTTAACGGCATATTTGACTGGTAATTTATTATGTGCCTGTACAAGATTCTGGCTCACTGGCAGTTATTGGCAAAATCCCTTTCTGGTTTCATATTCGTCATACCAGCAGAAGTACCTTTGGAATTCTGGGTTGCCATTTGGGTGCTCCAGCACCTAGGCTGGCAGGCTGGTCTAATTCTAACTTGCTGTTTGCCTGACATAATTGACCAACCATTGTTCCTAACCATTTCAGCCTTTATTGTTGATATTGGCGCAGCAATGGCCCCTCCTTTTCATCTGAACCAGGTTGTAAAGAAAATTTTCCCTGACCATAATAGTTTAGTTCCACTCAAAATGTCAAGTCCACACCCCATAGTTGCCATGGCTATTGTGCCCATGTCAGTAGGATTTGACAATCTGACTTGCAATGAGCTTACTCCCCCTATGAACCTAGCGGTTTCCCCTGACTCCACTACCATCTCTTTGGTATCACTGGATTCATCCACAACTACCAATAAAGAGAACTTCGCTTACTTCTTATTATCCATGAAGATTAGTGTTGGGTCCCACCACGTCTCCTTTGAGGCATTGGTGGATACCAGAGCTGCGGGAAATTTTATAAGTGTTGAACTGGCTCAACAATTGGAACTTGACCTGGATGCAGGTCCTTCAGTGATGGTTGCGTCGTCAGCCTCCAATACCTCATACCTAGTTCGCCAGCCAGTCACATTCTCAGTACACCAGTTCAGCTTCTGTGATCAGTTCTTAGCAATGCCGAACTTGGTGTTCCCAGTTATCTTAGGAGTTGGATGGTGGCGTTGATAACATGTTATAATTTATCTAGAGTCAAAGATGTTGTCTTTTGCCATTGATCAAACTGAGGGAGAATTTCTTTAGTTAGTACTCTCAAGAAGGCTCAAGGTTTAGCTCCATAACTTCCCTCATTTCCCCTTCAGGCCTTCCATCTGATTGTCCTGAAGAATTGATGCGCTACCAGATTATTTTCAGTTCCTAGAAGGTGGACCATCTCCCCCTCAACCAAATTTGACTGTGGATTCCATATGATGGTACAGGTGGTGAATATCAACTGTTGTTGTATCCCCACACAGTGGAGGAGGAGGTTGAGCTCAACACTTGGTTAGATGATATGATTAATAAAAGGGTGGTTGTTTAAAGAGACATCGCCAGTCACGTCTCACATCATCTTTGCCAAAAAAGCCGATGGTTCCCTCCACACCTGTGTGGATAACGGCCACTTAAACAAAGTTACAGTTCACAATCCCTACCCCTGCCCCTGGAGCAGATGATTAGCCAAGCAATCGCCAAATCTCGTGTGTTCTCTAAATTGGATCTTGTCAATGCCTTCAACAAGATTTGGATAATAGAAGGGCAAGAATGGCTAACAGCAATCCAGATGAATAGAGGCATTTTCCAATTCCATGTGATGCCCTTTGGCCTGAAGAATGCTTCCGCCACGTTTCAACAAATGATTGACAGTGTACTGGGCGATCTCCAGTTCACTTGTGTGGTCGCATATATCAATGACATTCTGGTTTACTCCCCAACTCCCAAACAACACACTATTGACTTGGAAGCGGTCATGGCCGCTTTGTACAAGGCAGGCTTGTTTGTCAAGCCTTCCAAATGCAAGTTCTATTAAGAGTAAGTCACCTATCTTGGGAACCTCATCCTCAAGGATGTCTACACAATTTCTCCTAATAAGTTGGACGCTATCCGCGAATGGCCTACTCTGACAACCCAGAAACAATTATAGAGTTTTCTGGGAACCATCTATTTTCTAAAAAAAATTCCCTGGCTCTTTCCCAGTTGGCAGCCCCACTCCACCCCCTCACCGGCAAGAATGTACCATTTTGATGGACACCAGAATGCCAGCAGGCGTTCAAGTCAATCAAAGAAGTATTTTTATCCCCTCCCATCCTGAAACACATGGATCCTGCCAAGCCATATATCGTTGCGTGTGATGCCTCCATGGTGGCAGTAGGGGCAGTCCTGCTCCAAGAGCATGAGGGCTTGGAACATCTGGTCGCCTACTTTTCACAAAAATTTACTTCTACAGAGCAATCCTGGGCCATCTACAATAAGGAGCTGGCAGCTGTGGCATGGGCATTGACTCATTGGCGGTACCTGTTACAGGGTGCTCAGCATGAGTTGACTGTCCGCATGGATCACCAAGCCCTCTTGTATTTCTGTAAACCCCAAAAATTGGTGCATTGGCAAGCTCATACCTATCAGGACTTGTGAAGCTTCAATTACAAATATGAATTCATAAAAGGTTCACTTAACATACTTCCCAATTTTCTCAGCCACAATCACACCCACTGTCCCCTGGATTCGGAGGAAGTGGATCTTGTTACCATGATTCCTGCTGCCAAAATTTTGTCAATTGTTCCCCCAGTCATCTCTTCCGCCGCCCTTGCTCCCAACTCCCCACTTGTTGCTCAGGTCTTAGCCAGCCAAATGGCCTTCCCTGAAAGGGTGGAGTTACTCAAGCATTTGGACCTTTAAAATCATTAACACTCTCTGTACTCCTTGGTGGAGGGACTCATTTATTTTAGGTCACAAATTTGGGTTCCCCCTCTCTTCCAAGACAAGGTATTTCAGGCGCATCACGGCCCTCTCACAATTGGCCATCCAGGCAACAAAAAATGCATCAAATTGATAAAGTGAACCTATAACTGGGTGGGCTTAACTAAGGAAGTTCTGGCTTGGATCGTAGCTTGCGTTACCTGTGCTCAGGCAAAGTTGGACCGCTCAGTAAGGAAGAGTCTCCTACACCCATTACAACAGGTGGAGGGTCCATGGACATTGGTGTCCGTGGATTTTATTGTCAAACTCCCTGTTCTAATGGGTTTATGGTGGTGATGGTGGTGGTCAATCGCTTCATCAAATTTTTCCTATTTATTCCCTGTACTTCTGTGATCACATCTGAAGAAACTGCCCATCTCTTAATGCGCCATTTGTTTTCTATGTTTGGTCTCCCACAGGAGAATATCAGTGATTGTGGTCCCCAGTTTACAGCGCGGTTTTGGAATGAGCTTTTATCCACCCTAAAAATCACTCCCTGTCATTCCATTACTTAACATCCCCAGTCTGACGGACAAACTGAGTGGGTTAACCAAATTTTGGAACAGTATTTGCGTTGTTACACTTTGGCTGCCCAAGATACTTGGGCAGATGACCTCCCTCTCACCCAATTTGCCTATAACAACGGTACTCACGCCTCAACGGGGTTTTCTCCCTATGAAGCAACGTTAGGTTATAATCCCTGTTTTTCAGTTGGTCCCTGTATACGCCCAGAGGTTCCTGCTACTGAAGATCACGTTAAGCATATCTGGTCTACCCAGTCCTTAGTGTGGGAGCACCTCACAAAAGCTATTGATGATTATAAATGGTTTGCGGATTGCAAACAGCTTCCTGGTCATGATATCATGGTGGGTTCTCACATTATGTTAGACACTCACCATCTGAAGATGCTGGTACCTTCCCAGAAGTTTGCAAGCAAGCATTTGGGTCCCAACCAAGTGGAGGAAGACTTGGGCAATGGTGCTTTTTAGTTGAAATTGTCAGCTCATTGGAAACAGCACCCCGTCTTCCATGTGTCTCTGTTGTCTCCGTTCAAGGGGATCATACCTGCTGAATATGAACCAATTGTATCAGAGGATGCAGAAGAAGCTGAGGTGGAAAACATCTTAGCGTCCTTCAAATCCCATTGGTCAGTCCAGTATCTCGTGGCCTGGAAAGGGTATCCAGCTTATGAGATTTAGTTGGGTTAAGGCTCATGATTGCGCTAACTGCATGGAACTGGTTGAAGAATTTCATAAATCCCACCCCAACGCCCCCATCCCCCCCAAAAAGTCGCAACAGTCATGGAGATCAAAATGCCCAAGGTGCACAAAATTGTGGCCCTTGTGCAGTTACATGGCAGTGGTGCCCTTCTTTTGGAAAAAGGAAAGAGTAATGTAAATCCAGGGGAATGTCCCCTGTGTGTCAATCAGGCCCTCTTCCCATTTCCGAGTGTGGGCTCCAAAGAGGGTGGCTGTACCCCTCATCACCCAGGGAAATCTCACCCACGTAGTAGATGAGCGCTGGGTAACAGCCCTCCCTCTCTTCAGATCCCTCCCAGTGCCCACACTCATCTCGCCCAAACTTGTACATCTGATCAGGGAAATTTGTGCTGAGATTGCCAAAATGAAGTTGATCAGTCCAAAAACTATTGGAAATGAGCCCAATAATTGGAATCCACATAGTTGAAAGAAATAATGATTGATTCATCAGCTGGAATTGCTGACAGTTTTGATTTAGCCAACACTGCAATTGTTGAAATTAACCCCCTCCCAAAATTGTTGAGGATCATCCCCAATGTACATTTAGCAGCATTGGACACCATCAATGATAGTTTAAAGCTCCCTCCCAGAAAATCAGACATTGCAGCCAATGCAACGCTTATGACTGAATGAACAGCCCAGCAACTGGGCACAGGCGGGTTTGGCATCCTAAACCTGTTCCCAACCAATTGGGACCGCCCCTATGTGGGGTGGCCTTGGGGTTTTCCCGTTGCTCATTGGGCCAGATGCCATTGTGCCAACTGCCGGAAATGCAGTCAAGTCTTGGTTCGGGCATTTGAGGTCAAACCAACAGCAACTTGGCATGCTGCCAAATCCTTCAATGTCAGTTCCCAGTGAGCTTATCTGCCTCCATTCCCAAAGATTTGCCAGTTAGGTCAAACTTGAGGGACCCAAACTGGCTTGTTTCCTCATCAATTGACCACTATTTAATCAGTTGCATCGCACTGAGAAAATTGTTGGTCAATTTTTCTTCCTTTACTTTCCATAAAAGCCTTTCCCAAAATTTAGTTTTTTATGTTGAAAAATAAACCGCCTTTTCCGCCAACATCACCCACCCCTCGGGGTTAACGGCCATATTCATCTGGTATTTTATTATGTGCCTGTACAAGGTTTTGACTCACTGGCAGGTATTGGCAAAATCCCTTTCTGGTTTCATATTCGTCATACCAGCAGCAGTGCCTTTGGCATTCTGGTTTGCCGTTCAGGTGCTCCAGCACCTAGGCTGGCAGGCTGGTCTAATTCTAACTTGCTGTTTGCCTGACACTACTGAATGCACATTCATTTGGTAGATGGTGACCACTGCTGCGCCCATCTTTATAAGAAGGGCAGAAATGGCTGGAAACAATGGACGGTCAATTATGTCATGGAGGTGGTAGACCATTTTTAGACTGGCCTGCCAGTCAGGATGCAGAAGCACCCAAAATGTTATGGTTAGATAATGCCATTGTAATTGGGACCAATGTAAAAGACAAAGCAGCATGTTGGGAGGCCAAGAAGGTGAAGTTGAAAGGCCTCCCAGACTTCAAGCTTACCATAGATTAACGCTGGGTCAAGGCAAAGTTTTCACAGTTTGGTCCCAAGGATGCAAGGGAAGTTTAGCCCTGTATAACAGCAGGTGCGTTAAAATGAACTAGCTTTGTGGTGAATGAAAACGGTTTGCTTCAGTTTTTAGGTGGTTGGGGACTCAAAACTCGTTCAGTTTTCGAAATTTCCAGCTCAGGTTGGCCGCTCCTACAATCAATCACCCAAGTTCAGTTGATTACTCAGTATAGTGTATTTCCCAATGGAAGCGTGCACCTATTGGTGCGCTCAGCTTATAACCACTTCCCTTGATTGATTGTTTTTCTAAAATCCTTTAAATATCTTATGTCAAGACCAATATCTCCCATTGGTCAACTTCCCTATCAATAAACCCTTCTCTAAGTACACCGCTTATATATTTTATGTTATTGTGGACGTTCCTGTGCACAAACCTCTTTGTGGAGGTCTCATGCTACATTAAACTTTTAATTTTATCTATTATCAAACTATCCACCCTTGCATCGTTGGGCTGCCCAGGTTCCCTCCAACCTAAGACGCCTATACCTTACTACTCCTTGCACTGCGTTGCTTATGTTTGTTTACTCACTCTAACAATAACGCTACTCTACCTAAGATATTATTGCTTAAGCACCCACCGCTGGGCTTTAGTAACATTTATACTATCAACTAGTTCCCTAATGTTGGCCCTGTGCACCGTGCACTACCACACTGGGAACAGGAGAGTTATAGACACTCCCCTTACACAAAAGGCAATTCAGAATGCCAGAGGCATTGCCGCTCAAATGATGTTGAAATGTATTGAAGATGAGCAACAATCAAATGTTGATAGGCCACAAGCATAAAAAGAAACTTAGCAAGAAATCAGGCTGATGTGACTCCAGGCCTAATAGGTCTTTAAATGGGGAGTTATGATATCTGATTGGGTAGTTTATGAATTCTCATGGGGGAACTAGGTATGATAATATTGATGATTGTGTGGGCCTCGCCTGGAGTGAAAATAGTTGAGCCCACAGGTTATTAATATCCTTCTGACGGATGGCCTCTGCAATTGAGGAGAGTTCCAAGTTATTATTCACATGATAAGCCCAATTAACTGTGGTAGGAGCTAAAGTTACCATCATGGCTGGGATCACCCAGTTGATATGAGGCCTGTGAGGCCACATTGGGGATGTCATAGGGGTTTGTAAAAATAAAATTTAAAATAGATCAAATAAAATTGGAGCACAGGAAGATTTTTAATGGATTGTAGTTTAGAAAATCAATCATCAATCTCCTCAGTATGTTATGGCTGCTTAAATTGATGATTGATTGGGTAATAGCTTAGGAAAGTGCAGGATTGGGGTCCTAAAGATTTGACCTAACCTGGAAAACTTCAAGTAAGAGGGGAGAAAATAAATCAATTTGAAATGACTTTGAAATTAATGGTATTGGGCCAAATCATTGTCAGTTTGTCCATGGACTCCCAAGTTTTGAATTTTTGTGGTTCTGCCAACTGGAGCAATGGTATCTTGCCCTATGGACAGCGGGAACCTCCCAAGGCCACTCCATGTAGGGGTGGTCCCAGGAGGTCAGGCAAAGGTTTGGGGTGCCCAACCCACCTATGCCCAGTTGCTCCGGCATCCATTTGACTGAGCGGGAAATATTGGGTGAAGGGTTTGATGTGTCTGGGGTGGGTTTTGAACTTGCAGCTACTTTTTTAATAGCCCAATGGCATTGGAAATCTTTGCCAAAGATTTGACACTTGGCACTTCCTTTACCAAAAGTATGCACCCATCAGGTTTTGTTGCCAAGGGTTTGGGGCTCTCAGGCTTTGATGCCAAATGTGTAACTGTTGGGTTAGACTGGTTGTTATATTTTGACTCAAGATTCAGATTTTCAAATATTGAGTCAAAATGCTATTTTGAAGGTTTGAGGTTCATATGGGCTTGGCGCTGGGCTGTGCCCCTCCTGAGCTATTCTTTATGCTTCTTGGGGTGCAAAGAAAAGTGGGGAGGGGCTCCCCAGAAGAGCGACCTTAAAAGGTCAGGCCCACACAATTCTAAACTCAGTTAATAATTCTCTCTTTGCTGTTTCCTGCCCTCACATGGGTCTCTCTGGTGGCCTCAGGGCTACTCTTGCCTTGTCTCACCTGTTATCCCACAACAAACCTAATTTTGTATCCTTAACAAAAAAGTTAGTATTTGGTGGTGAACTGATCCACCAAACCTTTGGGTTCATATGTGCCATTTGCGATGCCCTATGTTATCAGGATTTAATTTTTCAGCATGTTTATTTCAAAAATAAATAAAACAAGGCTAATTTTGGGGTCAAATCCTTGCTTACCTGTGTACATCTTTCCCATTTTCAAATTTTCCTAAATCTGAGGTTGAGTTGGTGAGTATGATGAGTCAAAAGGCTTACCTTGAGGGACCTCATATCAGACAATATTTTGGCATCCATCTGCCAATATGAAGGCAAGATGGTAGTTGAAAGCTGGGACATTTTTACCCTTTACATTATTCTGAACTTTGTGTGCTTTTAGCATGCCACCAGATCCCCAGTTTGGCCCAACCTCAGTGGCCACTTCAGATCCTGGTTGTTGAGTAACCAGCACCAGGGGAGTCAGTGGTGATGGCCAACCATAGATTTGAAGCGATCATCAGTCTGAAATCCCTTTGGGTTTTCCTTCACCAGAGATCTGGTTGGCACTGAGGGACCTGGCCCAGCAGGGCCTCTCACCTCATGGTCAGCCCACCCTGTGTGTGATAACCATCCAACCCTGCATTGGGCGTGTTTTCCCTCACTTGGTGGACTGGCTTTTGCAGTCTGATTCTGGCTTTATGTTTATTTCAGAATCCCTCATGGTGGTTACCACCAGCTATGGGCCACCCTCTTGTGGGGGGGCTCCTTCTTAGTGGGGGGTGATGTAACGGTCAGGTTGAACTGATTGTTACATTTCAACTTGAGATTCAGATTTCTGAATATCAGGTCAAAACACTATTTTGAAGGTTTGAGGTTCATGTGGGCTCAGCGCTGGGCTGTGCCCCTCCCAAGCTATTCTTTATGCTCCTTGGTGTTTAAAGAAAAGTGTGGAGGGGCTCCCTGGAAGAGCAACCTTAAAAGGTTGGGCCCATGTGATTCTGAACTGAGTTCAGAATTCTCTCTTTATCATTTCCCACCCTCACATGGGTCTCTCTGGTGGCCTTGGGGCCGCTCCTGCCTTGTTTTTCCTGGTATTTCATGGAGAACCTAATTTTGTATCCTTAACAAAAAAGTAGGTATCTGGTGGTGAACTGATCCATCAAACCTTCAGGTTCACATGTGCCATTTGCGATGCCCTATGTTAATGGGCTTAATTTATCAGCGTTTTTAATGCAAAAATAAATAAAACAAGGCTAATTTTGGGGGCAAATACTCACTTACCCATGTACATCATTCACATTTTTGAATTCTAGTAAATCTGAGGTTCAATTGGTGAGTATGATGAGTCAAAAGGCTTGCCTCGAGGGAACCTCATATCAGACAATATTTTGGCATCCATCTGCCAATCCAAAGGCAAGATGATAGTCAAAAACTTGGATGTCTTCGCCTGTTACACAATCCATTTAAAAACTTCCCACACTTTAATTTTATCTGTTTTATCTCAAATTTTATTTTCTGAACCCCCATAACTTCCCCAATATTACCTCACAGGCCTCCTATTGACTGGGCGATCCCAGCCATGATAGTAACTTTAGCTCCTACCACAGTTAAATGGGCTTAATGTGTGAATAATAACTTGGAACTCTCCTCAATTGCATAGGCCATCCACCAGAAGGATATTGATATCCTGTGGGCTCAGCTATCCCCACTCCAGGTGAGGATTCACATATCACTAATGTTGTCATACCTAGTTTCTCCATAGGAAGTCCCAGACTACCCAATCAGATCTAGCAACCTTTCAGCCAAAACTGGTTTGGTCTGGAGCTTCATAGCCAGGTTTCTTTTTGTGCATGCGGCCTAGCATTTGATTGGTGCTCATCTCCCATTACATTTCAACATCATTTGAGTGGCTTGCCCCAAGCATCTTGGCTCACCTTTCAGGCACTTCTACATCTCAACTGGCTGGCCAGATTAAACGTTATCACACATCTCACTGAACTCAGCCATCTAACAGCGTAATTAATTTGTGAGGGTAACCTCAAATTATATAAAGGTTAAAAATAAGTTAACCCAATCCAATTTTAATAGGGTTTACTAAAGTGATGGATACCACAACTAACACAAATACAGGGTTAGGGTTAGGGTAAAAGTTATCAAATTGTACCAATTTAATTCTATACGCATCTATCTAGTTGATCTAGGGTTCAATTTAAATTGGTTGGGGTAAAAAAAACTGTAGGTCCAAGCCATTTTTACTTACCATATATATTTTAGTGAACTATGGATAGTTTAATATCAGCATAGATTTAGATTAGCTTAGTTTAAACTCTTGTAGTTACCTCTATATGCAAATATCAATCCATATCAGAATTGTCCAAATGATATGATGGTTGGATTGTTGATTATATCTATAAAGTTGATGGCTTCAATCATAAAGGTGGGTGTAGGTCAATTAGCTAATCAACTTGGCATGGGGTCATTGGTGGTGTGATCTTTTTGATATTGGGTAGTGGGTAACCTTTTTTAAGAAGTGATAAACTTTAAGGTGGGGAAGATGGTAAACTAGAATTATTATGACCTTAATTATGGTGCAAACGGTGTGATGGACTTATTACTACTTGGCAGAGGTGTTTTAGGTAGTGTAAACCTTGGTTGATCATCTTACCCAAGATAGCTAAACTGCATAGAGCTTTTTAACAGTAAAAGAGAAAGTTTGGATTGAGGTTAACTTGGACTCCACTTAGAGTTTAATACCTGTAAGATTAGTTTATAGCTAGGCTGGTGCATTTTCCTTTAAACTGCCTATCTCTATAGATCCATATAATTTAATCAACCTGTACTTTAAAAGGGGCTGGTTTTTACTTATCCTATTATCAACCTTAATTTTTCAACTGGGAGGTTTGGATTTAGGTTTTATAACAGTTACCCATGCTACAAGTTAACCTACCCCCACCTCTCTATATATCATATGCCAACATAGTATAAGTTGATGGGTGATCTTGTAGTACAATTTTTTCTATGGGTGTGGAGTTTAGCCTTAGTAACCATTAGCTTCAACTGAGGCTATACTAAGTGGGTAGGCATCCCAAATTGGAGCACCTGTTCAATTGGGTGGGAGTGGATGAGGATGGGGTATCTTTTACCATAGGAATCAATTTTTATAGTGCCTATAGGTTGGGTTGCCCTTATACTTTACGATCAGATACCAACTGGTGGATAACTGAAACTGTATCAAAGTTAATAATATGGTATAGGTTAGTTTTGGGGTAAAAGTTTAGGTTTGGTACAAACCTAGTATGGTTTATTTAAAGGGTCGATAGATTTCCCACTGTAAGCAATCTACGATTGATGGCTGCGATACCTTTATAGAGGAAAGCTTGGGAAGCGTTCAATTCGGGGTTGGGGTTGAGAGAGTAACCCAAGGTGGCCATGACATCCAAAGTTATAGGACCGATAGGGGCGGTGATCCAGGTTGGGTTTAGAGTGAGGTGGGAGAAGTCTTGGTGGTACTCACCGGTTGTGGAGGTCATCATGTGCTCGATGGTCTTTACGTAGCTATTGTCGCTGTGGGATAGACTTGAGGCTGGGGCGAACGGTTGGGAACTGGTTTCGAGGTAAAGTGTATCGTTGCGGAAGGTTTTGAAGTAGATGGCTTTATCGGTGGTGGAGAGCTTCGTAAGGTGGTGGGCGGCTCTGGTCAAAGCCGAAAAGTTGGGTTGGAGTGGGATTCCGTAATTTTCCCACGTGGCCGTGCAATTGGCTTTAAACTCTTTGTTCAGCTTATTTATTAGGTGGGAGATGGGTTGGTCGGTTTTGGCGGCGTACATGTGGTTGACGAAAACTGAGGGGGGGAAGGTGTCACAAGGGTGAATTGGCTTTTGATCGGAGTAGGGGTAGGGGGTGACGTGGCCCTTATAGACCATAAGCGAAGGTGAGAACCCAAGCCCATGGAACATTTCGTGGAGGATGGTCTTAATGAGATCCACCTGATGATCGGATAGGCCATAATCATGAGGGAATAAGAATCCGCCCTTCGCATTTAAATGGATCTTCATATCAAATAAATCCGTATATTTAATGGCATGTTTTCCTTGCCGATGTAAGCTCTGTGGGTAAATGACGGTACCCTCACCCACGGTCACCTCGATGTGGGTGGGAGAGGTAAACCCTAAAGATGAGTTATGTAGAATTCGGGTACCTAAAGTTCCATACGAACAATTCGTTCCCTTCTGACAAAAGTCGTGGTAGTTGATTAGGACGTTAATCGGACTTTCAAACTTTATGGCGTTCTCCAATATCTTCCCCACCATCCTTACCGTCTCCACAACTCTATAAAACTCCCTTGCGTTGACTTCGGGATGCCTCTTGACGTGGAATAGAACCTCCCCCTTGGCGAGGTGAAGTTTTTCCAACCTTCGGCCTCATTTCGAGGTAAAGGGTTCGAGCTTTGAGTAAACTGGGTGATGAGTTGCCTTTTTTTAAACCCCAAGTCTTGACTAGCGAAGCGAAGGGCGGTGACCCCGACGATTAATAATGGCAGCATACTGACCTTCATGATATGTTACAGTGATCAACCTGAATCAAAATTATGGTCTATCCTCACCATTATAAAGGTTGGCTACAGACTCTTCGGCATATGGCAACCATCAAAAAGCTTTAAATCAGCTTGGTTAGCAATATTAGTTAATAGGAATAATTGGTATCCAAATTACCTGTAAAAGTCCATCCAACCTTTTAGATGATTAAGATATGGCTGAAGCTGAAGTTGATTACCCTATAATAATTCCAATCTAAACCTATTCCACGTGTCCAAACCTCCGCTAACCTTTCCCTTATTCACCCATCTACTTTTATTATCAAAGTATCCCATAATTATCCACTAAAATCATAAGTTGTAACCCTAATTCCAACCCAGCCGTAACGATCCACTAAAATCGCACGGCTGACCCAAATCCCAACCGTACGATCATCTGTTAATTATAACCATCATTTATCTGATTAAACTTCACTAAGAAAACTAGCTGATGCCATCACTAGGTTTAGTCAATAGAATAATTTTATGCTGCATGGTTGTAAAACATAGATCCACCCAACTCATCCACCGCCAGAGCTCTATTCGTAAAATTATTCATTTACCCTTTTAAGTTAAGTTGGACTAATTCTTATCCCCCACTAGTAATATCTTATTAAAGGTGAACGGTTGTCATTCTAGGCTTAACTTTATCATCCACCACTGTATCAAAACTAGAAAAGGTAAGATCTAGTACTAAAAAAAACTAGAAAAGGTAAGCTGATCCAATAACAACGGCTTAGCGACCCATTCAGACTAGGTAATCTACGATAACCTTTTTAAATAGGAATCCCAAACTCATCAACTTGAACGGCCCGTAATGCCACAAATTAACCTTTATTTCAACTGGTGGCAGCCCCAATAACTCTTAATATGATCGATTGGTTGGGTGGTACAAACCAAAAGGTCAAACTGATGTAATCTAAACAGACTTCACAATGAAGTGTCAAGTCAAGGTTGGTGAAAATATTACTTTGAGTAATCTGGCTTGTACGGGTAATATTATTATAAGCTCAAGCCAGAGAAGTTTGGTTTAAGAGGAAACCTTAGATATATGTCATTAAAAGGGTGCCGATATATATACAAGGATCGGACCCGATCTCGGGTCGCATTGAAAGCCTAACCCTGATCATCAAATAG